>JAGDQP010018230.1:0-36981 GCA_022664845.1 Lepisma saccharinum
TAAAATATAGCGTATTTTCTCTTTGCTAGTGTCCATTTTGACGCGCGCTCACACAACACTGAGTCAACTCATCACAACTATCTGAACAGTGTTTGTAGTACGCAATCTCATCGTTTGAACGCCATCTCCTTGAACCCGATCGGACTTATACAACGCGAGATACAGATCACTGAAGCCATCTATTGGCAAAATAATGGATTACTTTTTACTACACCAGATATTAGTAAAAGTATAACTGAATTAAATTTAATAAGACCTATTTCAGAGTTTGAATAAAATAGGCAATTAAAATTTAATAAGATTGATGATGAAGTTGATAAGGACATTTATAATTAAAATACAATAAGCTTTACGTTAAAATTGCACAGAAATTAAAATTTAACAAGATCAAGTTGAAGAAGATTTAGGCTTAAATTATCAAGGAAACTAAATGAAAATCCAATAAAATTCTGTTGAACTTGACAAAAAAAAAAACTATTAAATTTGAACAGATGAGTGGAAAACAAAGATGACATCCCCTTCACCGAATTTCCGGAAAACTGAAGTAGAACTATTTATAGTCTACAATAGAAGCTAAACTGAAAAGTTGTTTACTAGACAAGTACAGTACAACTAGCTACGTGCTAGCTTCCAGCATCTTTATGTAAAATACAAACAAATTAGTAATTTATTAAGAATAAAATGTATTAGTTTAACTTCCACACTTTCAGGAATATTATCCTTTCCCCACTCAGCCGTCAATTTGATAGGACTGGTATTCTTGATAACAAAACACGTAAACCAAATTTATTAAGATTTCAACTGAAGTTAAAAAAAAAAAAGAAAATAGTAAATTTGAAGGGAAACATATCGTACAGAAGACGCAACAGGAAATAATTTCGTTACAAGGGAAGTGTAAGTTGAGTTGCTTAATGAGACTACAGATGTAGAAAGCAGGCACATAGTTGTTTCAGTTCAGAATATGAAGTTATTTTTTTGGACAACACAGAACAATGTAAGATGGAAGCACATGTTAACGTCTTGTGTTTCGCACTCAAAGAAAAGGATTAGCTAACTAAGACAGGAGCTCCATGATTTAAGATATTTGAATACCGCAACAGGAATGACTATATGTAACAACAGGTAAAATAATAAATTTGGAAGTTAACATGGTTTTATTTACATTACTCTTACAGTTTAAAATCAATGTAGAAAGTAAAACAAAAAACATTTTAAAAATGTGTTGAAGAGCTGGGTGAATAATCTACGGTACGTTAAAATAATTAATTTTAGTCTGTCATTCTCACGGAAAACATAAAATCGCCATAAAATTTTTGTCAACCCTTTCTCACAAAGACAGTATTTCTTCAAAATAAAAAAGGACAGCATATGTGCACTGTCCCTTGCAAATTTAAATACTACTTAACTTCTAGGATACTACATGGACATACAATAATCGCAATTGCTCTTCATATCAAATTTTGATGAAACTGATAATGTTGTGTCCCCTTACAATAATGTTCCGCAATGTCATGAACAGTGTTAAAAGTAAGCCGGAACGGGGTGATATTGTGCGTTACAATATAGAGAATTTGAATGAGTTTCTGTAGGAAGTGTTTCTATGTGAAAATCAATTTAGTGTAACTACACGAAGCGTCGAACAGTGAGAATTGGAAACAATGGCAGTTCTCCATCTTGTGCGTGTGAACATATTTCACAGGAAAATCGATTGGCAGGACCTTTTGTGAGAAAGATAATCCTATTACCAGAAAGACATGAAGGTTTCGGTCAACAGCTCCTAGCTTCCCAAATAAAAAGTGTTTTTTCGTAGAAGTCTGGTCTTCTGTTACACACAGTCCTTGCTTACCCAAACAGATCGCCACTAGAAATAATCTTGACGATGAGGGGTGAATTCGTCTTTCTGGATTAATATCAGTTCGAATGCTTGTTGACAAAATGTTTTGTATTCTTGGGTATGATACTGTCCGCCATCTCTCAATCATTTTCAAGCAGCAATCGGGAGAGTACAGCAGACAGTTTCGTGCTCCTATTAGCACTAATCATACGTACGTAGGAGATTAAAAAAGAAAAAACCTACAATACTAATACAGGAAAAGGTGGTATCTAGAGCCCCTGTAGTTTCTCGGCAACTATTTGTTTTTATGTAGCAACAGCAGTTGGTATCACTGCGTTATGCACTGGGTTACATGTTGTGGCGCGCTGGCGCCAGTCAGTGATAAGAGCTGTCAGCTGCATGAACGTGTATGTTTTCGTCGTGCTGAAAACTTTCTAAGGTATGTCTTTACACGTTGTTACACAATATATTTTTACATACGTACATTAGGGCTTGGCCTAGGTACATCTGTAAGGAATATAGTCGAATATCGTGTTAGAAAATTGGCGGTAAAATGTTAAGGTTATAAAGTGTTTAATGCCAACATGGCTAGGGTTGAAAAATGAACCCCCAAACCTGCTGGTAATGTGAGCCCCCTTCGTAAAGGGGCGCTCATATTACAACCATTGCATTACGTTTTTTTCTTGTTACATATGCCTAGGAAAAACCTTTCCACCAAAAAACTCGCGCAGAAAATCTTGGAATAAAGAGGACATTCGGGCAATAGGAAGTACATCCATGGGTTTAAAAAAAAGCAGCAAAAGCGTTTTCAGTTCAAAGACCAACAACGCTCCAGAGACTTGCCCATCTTGATTTGACGCCAGAAGATGGTGTAAATCTTCTGATGGGAAGAAAACCCGTAATGACAAAAGACCTGGAAGAAGAATAAGTGAATTATCTATTGATAATGGAAAGCAAATTCCATGGATTAACCAGGGCAGATGCGCGACGATTGGCATTCCAACTGTGTGAAAGGAACGCGGTGCAACACCCCTTCAAGGATGGCCTGGTTGGGCGAGCGTGGTTTGACCATTTTTTTGAATAGACATAAGAATCTCTATTAAAACCCACAGCAACATCGTGTGCACGTGCAAATTCCTTTAATCGCGAGGCAGTGAATGTGTTTTCTGACATTTTAGAGGCTGAATTCGAGAGGCATCATTATCCACTACAACGAGTGTTCAACGTGGATGAAACAGAGATCACCATCGTGCAAAGCAAAACACCACGAGTGGTTGGTCTCAAAGGAACGAAGGAAGGAAAAAAAGAGAGAGAGAGGGGGGGGGAGACCGTATCCCCGCAATGTTCATATTTCATGGGCATAATACACACACGAAAAACATTGATGTAACAAAGCTCGCACGTCAAAATCACATCTCAATCATCAGTATCCCTCCCCACATAAGTCACAAGTTGGAACCATTGGACAAATCATTTTTTGGTCCTTTAAAGCATCAGTACAGTGAACAAATACGACAGTGGCTACGTCACAGTGAAAGACCACTGGGTCCTTACGACATTGCAGAGGTGTTTGGAAAGGCTTACTTATTGTGTCAAATTGGCAAAAATGCAGTGAATGGTTTCAAGGCTACCGGAATTTATCCCTGCAACCGCACAATATTCACCGATGCCGATTTTACACCTTCAGCGACCGAGGACACAGATGCTTGTAGCCTATTAGATGCTACAAACAAGGCAACTGCCCATTCTATTGCAACTGAGGATTCTGATGACCAGAAGAATTGTGACATGAATCCTGCTACATCACCTCCTTGCAACACGACACCTCTTCCTATTCATTCTTCAATGGCCCAACAGGACATAACCCTACTGAATATCATATCCCAGCGCCAATAGAGGACGGACCTACAAAATCAGCATTGATAACTTCTTCTCCCTTCAAAAAGTCTTTGGAAGCACCAGAAAAGAAGAAAGCTCTGAGAAAAGGAATCACAGAAGAGAAAAAAACACACGAGGGGGATGAATGGCACACAGGAGGAAAAAATGAGAGAAACCTAAACTGTCGTGTAGACGTAAACGTGTGCTTTCTGTGGTGAACTCTGATGATGATCAAAGTGACTATGAGTGTTATTCTGGAGAATCTGTTTTAGAACCTTCTTTTTGTGTTGAGAAACCAGATCACGGGGGCGCAGCGTGTTTATTTTGTGAAGGGCTCTTTTCTGAAGATACGATGGGTGAACTGTGCGTAAAATGTTTTTTATGTGGCTTGTGGGCACATAATGAATGCTCTGGCGGTGAAAAAAACATTTACGTGAGAGATTTTTGTACATAAATCTTGTTAACACCCAAATGCAAAGATTACCTCCACATTTCAAGCTTTTGTGCAACTAAAGTGCCAGGTAATGTTAACTATTTTCATTTTTAATTCATTTTTAAACATGGGAGCTCACATTGCCAGCATATTTTGATAAACTTTATTTTTATATGGGCCAGTCTAGTAACTTTGGATTTCGGCCCGTCACGATTCGCATTTAGCTGTTAAAATCCACACTCATGCCAGGATTCGAATCAGGGCCTACCGCCGCAGACCGCTCGGCCACTAGCATATTTTGATACACTACTTCAAATCTGTTTTTCTTATTTAAGTTGGAAGCCAATTTCTTCAAGGTATTGAGAAGAAGAAAAAGAAAAAAAAGGTAATAGTTCATTTTTGTTGAATTTCAGGCCTTCAAACACCATAGGTACCAACTTACATTAGGGGGCTCATATTACCTACATACGTCAAATATTTTACAAAGTGTTACCTTTTGCCAAAATATTTTTTATATTAACTCACAATCTACTTATCACTACAAATGCAGTGCAATATAGTAAGAGACCCCAAGTTTTACTTTGCAATTGCCATATTTCTGTGAGCTACGCAAAGAAAGTGGTGGCTCAACATACCACCCTTTCCTTTACTATTAGGAGGCTCAGTAATGGACAAACACTGGGTTCTCGTTTCTTCCCACATTTTTCATTCCACCAATTCTCCCATCATCATCCCCTGAGCCAAAAGTTGCCTAAAGGTCTTAAATAAAATTAAAAAAAAAACAACTAATACTATTACTACTAACAATACCGTTCCGGTACAGTTTCGACACTGGTCATGAACTTAAGTGGAACATTTTAAACTTGAAACCGAGCAATAAAAGAAGGAAGATCAATAGTCACACAAGCAACACTTAGTTTCTTTAATGTACAAGAAGGGTTGAAATACAGTGGAACTCCCTTATCCGGATTATAGAACATACACATATATGTAATTTTCTCCTCTAAATTCAGCCGAGATTTAAAGTAACATGCAGTAAATTAACAGACTTCTTTATTAATTGAAATGATATACAATACGCCTAACTGAAACTGAACTTAAGCAGTGTTCAATTTGTTATAAATTAAGAAGGGGGATACTGAAACTAGTGGATGTTTGCAGACATGTATCTAGAAGTTGGTTTTACGGGAAGTCCAGCGCCTTGGGAGGAGGGGTCCCTAGGTCTGTGTGGGTGTAAAATTTACGTAAAATGCACATAATTTTGCCTAAAGTTACACTAATTTACCCCCCCTCCCCAATAAAAAATCGAGTTTCTAAATGCTGGTACTCTCTGCATGATTTTCGAATTTTAATTCATTCGGATCGGCTCCGCTCCCGTTTGCGCCGGATAAACGGGGTTCCACTGTATTGATAAAAAAAAAAAATATTTACACATCTACGAAGTGACACGAGCCGAAAAACAGGTAAGTGTTGAACATGTGTCAATTTAAATCATTTTTGCACCCAGCTATACAACTGTGTTTCTATCCTGTAGAGGTGGCTTTCAAACATAACTGCAAACAATAAGCAATATTTACTAGAATGTCTTAATATGAACACAAAAAGGATTTGTATTATGGCTAATCGTTTGTCAAGGAAAAATAACGGCAAGTAAAAGATTTGTACATTTAAAAAATCACTGCTACAACATTATATATATACATTATTATTACGAACTGATAATACTGACCGAGGAACTTTTTAGACATCGCAATAATGTATTAAAATGTCAACTTTTCCCCAACATTACTCCTGTCTCACTTTCTTGATTCGTTTCCTCACAATTCAGAAGAAACATTTGCTTTGATACACTGCATGTTGCATTTGCGATATTATATCTAACCTTAAGTCTTGCTAATGTAAGAAATGTTTTCTCCTGACCACTTTTAATTTTTCTGTTTCAACACTGTACAACATTCACACCCACTGCACATTTAGTTTGACTGAGAACTTTGACGTGGCACACGTTCCAGAAAGTTTAACAAATCGTGATATCCATATCTGGATAATGCTGAACTACCATAGCCAGATTTTCTCAACCTTGTTGGATTCCGACCTTTAACGTACGCGTCTCTCGCTGACCTCCATCTCTTTTGCATTCTCTCGACTGAAAGGAAAAAGGATAAATAAATCAATATATCTATATCAATACGTTTATGTTTATCCAATATTAAAAAAAAATTAAAAAAAATCTTCTACATTTTAAAACATCTCTCGCATAACTTATAAACGTGTCACTTTTGATTACTACTTATATACTTTTTTAAATATATATATATATATATATATATGTTATTTTTGTATATTTCTTCACACAAATGAGAGTTAAGGCTTCAAAAATATCGATACACCGAAATACTGAAAATATCGAACGATATCGATATACCGAATAATATTGAAATACCGAGAAACAATGATATTGAGCGATATGGAAGTACTCATCCACGTATGTATTTAGGGGTGGGCCTAGCCCCCCAGCCCGAAATTCCTTTGAATATGCAAAAATAGTATAATTTTAGGCGTAATTATCTATGTTTAGGGTACATTTCACACCAGGATCGACTTTAGAGTTGGATCCTCTAAATCTATTGATCGCCTCCGAAATTAATTTTTAGATACGTGTGTGGAAGTACTGAATGGCACCGAATGATATCAATATACCAAAAATGGAAAATAGATAACAAAATATAACAAAAAATGAAATGTGATTGCGGGAAAAACGTAAAATAAATTTTATCTGCGGTTTCCGACACTCGGATCCGCTTCTGAAACGCGGATTCAGATCCGAAGATCCGGGGTTTCGGTTATCCGGTCCAATGGATTCGTGCGATTTCGGTCGCACATTCAAAGATTCAGTATTCAGACTTCGTTATTATCATACCGAGCCGTCGTAGCTCAGTAGTAGAGCGTTGGCGTAGCATTCGAGAGGTCGTGCGTTCGATCCCATCAGCCGACTATCCTGACAGGTTCTTCGTTTTTTTTTCAGTCACACCAGGCAAACACCGGGATGGAACCCTCAACATAGGCCCTGGCCGACACCTGCCCGAATATTTTCCCCCTATCCCCGCCTGAGCTTTAGATGCCTAAAGGCCATAAATAAAATTCAATTCGTTATTATGAAGCATTTGAAACTGCGATGTCGGGATGGTAAATTATAAAAGGCCCTGGCCAATATCTTCCCCATCCTCTGCCTACCTCATCCCAACCTGAGCCGAAAACGATAAATGGCCGTAAATAAAGCCAATTTAATTCAATGTATCTGAAACACGAAATATTTTATAGAGATTGTTGTGTATTTGATTATTATTGTTTTCTTGTCCAAAGTTAGTTGATAGGGACATTTTTTAACGGCCTTTATATTTTCTAAAATACATGCTTTATTTCTCAAAAGCAAATTAATCTGGGAAAGGAGTTTCTTATTTTTTTTTCATCCCTGCAAGCTTAAAAGGGGATGACATTTTTGAAATTGCCCTAGAACTGGAAAAAACGTTACCTCGTTTAGAATATTGTATAATCAAACAGCTCCAAGCTAAAGTGCTTCTACATTATAAATTATATAGTTCTTTTCTTTTAAAAACGCAATGTTTATTGCGTAGTGACTGATAATCACGTCACAGGGCAAAGGGTAGTCACGGTTGGTTAAGGAGGAGGGTGGGGTTTGAAGAGAAGAAGGTGCTGTCGATTATTTGTTTTCCTTTTGTCTCTCCAATATATGTATTAGTAAATATTATATGACTGGTTTCAGAAGCGCTGCTCTTGCAAGCCATGTATAACTCAGCAATTTCTCCTATCTTTCTATGATCCTGCTTTCCCTCTCAACACTCCAAAATGAAGTAAAAGAAACCCAAATAAGACTTATCATTTGGTAGCCGAAAAAAAAATATCCCCAAAATACGTACGAATGAGGAAACACTACGATGATGCGTCCATGACCCAGATATCCGAGGCTTTGAGAAATTGTGTCCTGGCGCCACAAGGGGTGAATGAAACGCACCACTGAATCTATCTCACTGCTTATAAGGGGCCGCGGTGGCTCAGAGGTAGAGCGCTCACTCCTGGTGCATGGGGTCCGCGGTTCGGTCACGGCTCGTGCCATGTGGGTTTTGTTGTGGACAAATACCAAACATCCCTAGGCATTGTCCCGTTTCCTTCTATTTTCTTCATTCCATCACTTTTCCCATCATTCATCTGGCCTGAGCCAAAGTTGCCTAAAGACCTTAAAATAAATTCAAAATTCAATGCTTATAAATCAACACTAACGCCCGATTGCATAGACGTAGATTAGAACATGGTTTTAGGCTAAACTGGTGCATTCCAAATTGATGTTTAAGACTAAGCCATCTAAGACTAGACTAAGTCTAAGGACTAAGAATAAACTTCGTCTAAGTGTACAGAAAGTTGTTTAGCATCATATTTTGACTCTCCAATCAACACTAGAATGATTGTGCTTATAGCACAGTACAAAACTATAACGGGTCAAGTTTTGGACCAGGTCTATGATTGGGAACCTCTTGACCCAATTTCGGTCTCATCATCAGAAAGACAAATTACAGCATTTAATTATTTCCTTGCGTTTGAACAGATTTTTTTTTTTTTTTTTTTTTTCAGGGATGACCGGACCGGAGGTGTTACCCCCAGAGCACGATAAATGCGAAACTGGAGTTAATTAAATTCTCAGACCGGGCCAATCGGGTCAAGTTTTAGACCGGATCACCAAAACACTTGGTTTCAGCTCTGCCATGCTACTTCCTCTATATATCAGAATTTCAGAAGAATTCGGTATTTCAATACTCCGATACGTTCAGTTTATTAATACTGTTTGGTACATCGGTATATCGATTTTTCAGTATCCAAAACATATCGAAAGTCGGTATGGAAATCTCAATACCAAACATCCCTAATTAGAGTATTAATACACATTTGAACACTATAGTGGAGAACTGATCTATGTCCGATGTGGAAAAATGAACTTTAAAGTGAAACGTTTGGATCTTTAAAACTGCTGCAGAGAAGAACATTTATAGGGTTACTCGTTTAAGAAGGGCACCAGACATAGATCACTTCTCCACAATAAAAAGCAGGAAAATATATATGAAGAATGGGAATGCCAAACGTTCTAAGTGCCCTTTGATGAGAAAAGCACTTTTGTCCACAAGCATGTTCGATGTGCCCACCCGCATGTCCCAATTCTTGTTCCAAGTGTCAAATCAATCAGGAAGAGATGAAAATAATCACCACCAGGAAGCGCTGGTCTACGAGCCAAGCCTTGCTGCCTGTCACCTGATGTTCCAAGTACCAGACTGACGAGATAATACACAAGTTCTTAGTCAGTGGCAATAGTTTCTTAAGTTGCAATAGAGATAGAGAAACACACAAAAGTAACTAAAGGTTTCGTTCCCCAAGACTTACACAAAATACTTGAGTCAACTACACGTGTTAATTCATTTCATGCAATTCCAATGAATTCCCTGATTTTAGGGAAGCTTATGCTGATACACTGTAGACGTTGAAGACATGTAACATTTCCAAATGCACAATGCTCCAAGTGCGCAATACGCATCCATCACAAATAGCCCTTAAAAATACTTACAATAACAGACAATACTGGAAGTTATTCGATGTTCTCGAAAGACGAAAATCTATAGCTAATAAACAAGCTTTACTACATCTGATCTAAACACTTCCAGATCCCATGTAACAGTGGGAGTAGGTAGTGTGTATTTGGTCTACTAATGTAAGCATTGGTAGAGGAAGGATTTAATAAAAACTCAATCTTCTACTACCTAACGCCATATTGCTGTAACTCTGACCTGCTATAATCGTAAATACGATGTTGTGCTTCAAAAGCATAGGAACTGAACCGTAAACTGCTGAATGGTACTTCTAAACAAAGATTACTTAGTATGGCACATCGAACGTTCTTCTTATTTATGCTTTTGTCTCCCTAAACATTCAGTTTTTGGCAATTCTGGCGTATACAGCACACCCCTGTAGTGTCATAGAACGATTATGTTGGAAGGCATACGTTAAGTGAAAACAAAGAAGTTCAGTTTTCTGCTTCCCCTGTAAAATTTCAAATTTGGCACTTAGAACGTTTGGCATTTCCAATCTCTTCATATCATCTTGTGTATAAGCTAATTTTCAACAAAAAAGAAAGTGGAGTTAGATCAGTTTCCTCTATAGTGCACATCTAATCTTAAATATTGCTAATGCATGAAATTGAAATAATACCTTCGTTGTTGTGTGTTCTTCTCTTTGAGGGATAGATGAAGAGAGTAGGGTATTCATTCCTGTACCTCAGTTCATCTACACGTCAGAGTCGGGCGTGTTACCAAGGTGTGTTGCTGTGTCCAGAAGCAGGTGTTATATCTAATCTTAAATCTTGCTAATACATAAAATTATTTCTGCTGATAACGGTCTTGATAGTCAAAGAAAAACGTTGGAAAAGGGGCAGGGAGGGGTCTTCTCAGCGATAGTATACTGTTTTTTTAACCAACTGAACTACAAATAGCACATTATATTCGTCACTTTTCTCGCTATGTATTGTAAAAAATGTGTTTAAAGAAAGTAGTCCTGAAAATGTAAGTGTGTCACAAGAAGTGTTTAAAACGCCTTGATAAAGATATGTTGAATTCCACACATCTCTTGTACTTGTTGAGTTCAAAACGAAGAAGAAAAAAAAGGCCTTAAAAAGGGATAATATTTTTTCTTCACTGTGGTTAGTGCTTTAATTTGTTCTCCTCATATACACGCATTTGTATATTTGTGGCGCAGCACTGCTTTAACATGGTTCCAAGTTGCAGGGCATATTTAATAATTATGGAACTCAATTATCAGTTCACAATACTTGAAACACTTATTTATGTTCAAAACTATTATTTGTATTTTTACATAATGTTTCATGTTACCGTATATGTCTGAGTTATTGTACTCTTAAGGGCGTTTCTATCAAACCAAAGGTATTTCTCAAAGTAATGAAAGATGCTACTCCCAAGAGTAGCTTCAGATAGTTTCCGGACTTATTGATCTATAAAATAAAAATTAGTTCCCTTCCTCTCATTGTTTATGTTACATGTCGCCTGCTGGACACAGCAACACGCCCGACTCTGACGAGTAGATGAACTGAGGCACAGGTGTGGTCCACAGGAATGACTACCCTACTCTCTTCATCTATCCCTCAAAGAGAAGAACACACAACAACGAAGGTACTATTTCAATTTCTCATCCCCGCTATAGTCAGACTGTAATGACTAGATCGCTGGAAACAATGCATGTAAATGACACTCAGCTATCACATTATTGTAGCCGAACTATAGTATGATTTAATCGAGATTAGGAATTTGGAAAAAAATTTGCCGAGGGTGGGAAGTCTTAGAAAATAGCCTTAATTTAAGAAACCTGGCGTGACTAGTAAAATATTCAGTCAGGATGGCAGAACCCAGCTTTCAATGCGAGTACCTGCCGATTACAAGGTCAACGTACGCCAGCTGAACTATCCTGAGTTTTGTTACAACCGCACATTATTTAGCGAATCTTTTCTGCAAGTCTTATGTTCTCATTTTTTGATACTAAATAAGTTTTAAAATAAAATAAATTTATTTAATAAATCATAAAATAGTACTGTACAAAATTTTTATGGGTTTATGTTAGTTCCAACAACTTTGGCAGACTATTCCAAGGGTCTCATTACTCTAGATATTGAGTTTCTGGATGGCCTAAGCTCGTCTAATACCTAAGGAATGACATACGCTGCCCAGAACAAAATTAATAAAATAGGTCAGAAAACCAAATATACGGTTTTAGATACCATTCCATTATTAAACAAGCTAGACTGGGGGCGGCGAATGCAAAAATGTTAAGACAGAATAGTCCTCCTGAGTAAGGATAGGACACAATTAAAGTAGACATAGCGAATTCATAGGCACCGACTGACATATATAAGTTTATGAAATGAAAACTAAAGTTCATAAAGAAAGTTGAAATAATAGCAGACTGAAAAATGCCAAGACAAGAATGTAAATAACTTAATTAAAAGGTAGAAGAATCTAGAGGAATAGAAGACGTGTGATATAAGACTGGAAAGTGACTAAAATGAAATGAAATGTAGAAAATAAGTACCTGAATTAAGGTTCTTATAAAGAATTTCGGTTTTTATCACAAGAACGATAGAAAAATGCAAAATATACTGATACAGACTGGTATTGTACTGCAACGGATTACAAGGAAATCGTACTAAAAACGAATAAAGAATTAAGTGAGGAGGGACCTCATAAGTGACCAAAGAATTGATAAGTAAAGGTCTACATGAGAAATTCCCGGTATGGAAAAAAAATGACTGCAACGAAAAAAGTTTTGGCGTGAATGCTTACGAAACCAAGCTTTCCTGCGTTCTGAAAGCTCAACTGACAGCCCTTATCGAGAAACAGAACACATCGAAAGGCCATATTCAAGAAACATTGTTGACGGTGAAGATGACAACACAATCACAATCGGGATGTATAGGGAAAGGAGCTTCTCTTCGGGTGTCGCTTGCAATGTTGGATCAGCACAGTGATGCCAACTGGGAAGCTACAATTAAGTAGTAGCGGACTCTGGGCTCGAAAGCTGCCAGCTAGCCCATGATGAGTATACAAAAAGTAGTCAAACTTCGATTAATGAAATATTTTACAAAAATGGAATAAAAGCACGCTAAACAAGTCATTTCAAGATTAGGAAAAATCTCCAGAAGTATTTTCCTTTTCTTATACCCTAGGGCACCCAGGCTCTCTAGATAACGAGAAGTTCAAAAGTATTCTTCAGAGTTTAGATATACAATAATTCATATCAATGGATTCATCTTACTAAATTCTATACGATTACTTGAAACGTTTTCAGATTCGCGCTAAAGGGGAGGGCCACTAGGACTTTGCTCATCCTGTTTAGTGGAGAGGCAGCTTTTATACCCTGAGGCCAGATAAAGATACAGCGTACATTTATTATAGATAAAACTAAAGGAAATGGGAATATAGATACGAGGAAGAACGCGAAACAATTTATTAACGATCAAAAATTTTCGAATAACACTGAAAAACTAGACGACGGGATCGAATGGAAAACCTAATATAAAGGATGTCTCGTTACTGGCTGAAGAATATTTTGTAGCCGCAATCTTCTATAATAAGATATTCAAATTTGCAACTTTATATACTTATTCACTTTAATGGAGAGTACGGACACGTAAAAAGGCCCGTCTCTACTTTCGGGAGACGTTCTCCTTCAAAGAACACACTCACAACTCAAAGAAATGGGACAGGTAGCGTCCAGGGCCTCTATTCTGAGTACCATATGAGGAATGAAGAAAACTTTAATTCTAGATGGTCGCCGAGAGCAGGGATTGAACATACGCCGCCAGTGCTAATCCAAAGTCAGTGAGATCCACCACTGGATCACGAGGCTCGGTCCTTCACAATTCTCTTTCTGACCCACTGTTTTTGAGAATGAATTACGTCAAATAATTCCGCTGTATTTTTAAACTTCTCATTATAAAGAACAGTTTATGTTTCTTGATGACAAAATGGAGCAACGTAAGGAAGGGTTTGGTTTTGTTCTTCACATAGCCACATAAGCATTTGTCAATTCTTAATTTCCAAACATACTCTGACAACGGAAAAACTTGACGTAAGCGTAAAGCAGTGTTACCTATCACGATACAGCAAACGCTCTTAACAAATAGTTAAATAGTCTTGCTTTAAGCTTATTAAGAACATCTTAACAGTAAGTTTCTAAGCTGTGAAATGGAAATCTCTGAACATGAAAAATTTCCCTTCTAGTAAGCATACCTTCGGGCTTCGGTGAAAGGCAGGAGAAATATCAGGTGGTCAAAATAAAGGTAAGTTTTCCTGTTGTCGACTTCAAATGTAGATTGCATGCATTTCCGCTTCTTCCTCACTTCTCTCACGAAACAGTCCCTCACATTTTTCCACATCTTCTGAACTTTAATTCCTAGCGGGGGAGAAATAATGAAATTTCTTTAGTTTCAACAAACAAGTATATTTCATTATTGACAGAAGTACAGTAACTTCAGCAATAAGAGTGAAGTTGTATGAAACATTTCGTTGCTATGGTAAACAAATTAGCCGAAACACAGCTCAGTGGCAAAACAACCGCCTGGCAAGCGGTAGAGTTAGATTCGGTTACTAGTTACCGATCGGGCGTAGCTCAGTTGGTAGAACGTTGGCTGCTCGGAAGGTTCGGTAGAACGTTCGGAGGGTCCTGGGAACAGTCCATCCTGACTGAGGTGTTTTCTCAGTTATACCAGGCAAATGCCGAGATGGTACCTACTAACTAGGATCTGGCCAACTACTTTCCAACAGCCTCTCTCCATCCTATCCCGCCCTACGCCAGAGATGCCTAAAGGTTACATGTTTTAAAAAAAATTCAATTGGATTTCCAGTTATCCCAGCTAGACATTTTCCTTTAAACCTTTCAACACACGAATATATTTATGCCCAATTCTCAAAATCGCTTAGAATCTCATGGCAAATGACAAGCCTACATGTAGCTCAATAATACGTCAAATTATTAAATCGTAAGTACTTTAGCATTGTTCTTGTAACAACAGTATACAGGATGTTCATTCTTAGTTCACGATCGTACACAACGGAAGGTGCTTATGAAACGAACACAGGGTTTTCAACGAATGGCAACAATACTTGTCAATTGTTACATTACACCCAGCCCCATGACCAAGTAGTGAAAGTCTCTTCCTAGACAAAAGCACTGGCGAGGTGATATACGTTCAAACCATACAAACCTGCAATTTTGACTCAACTTTTTCATGGCTTACTTTAGTAATATTTTCTTCTAGAACAGAGATTCTCAAACCCTTCGTCTGACTACCACTGAGTAATGTCATTATAATATTAATTTTAATAAAGATACGGAAGTCTTTATAATCTTTATAGCTGGATTACAAATACGTGAAGGTCTACTGGATTTAGAAGTCTTGAAAAAAAAAATCTGCAGGCTGTAGCTATCAAGCCTGCTTCAGTGAGTTCAAGTACCCGCGAGAGTACTGTCAATTTTTGCTGGCTAGCCAGAGTCAATATTTAGACGATTTAAGGAAAGAACCTACAAGACCTATCTGAAAAGTATCCGATCACAGGCCAGGAAAATAAAACTAGATATCTAGTGTGTATCAATCTCTATTCACATTTGAAATGGAATCTTTCAGCTTCCACATCATTGAAGAAGGAAGGTAGGAGGGAAGGAAGGAAGGCAGGCAGCAAATAAGGTTTGGATTCTGAGTACCACAATAAATACTCACCCATAAAAGTTTGGATAATAAGGGACTGAACTTTACACAGCCTTCCCAGTGCTGATCCGAAGTTACATGAACTTTGAATGCTAGGTGACTAGGACCTTGACTTAACTTTTACTGTTTTTCTGAAGTAATCATATGAAATTAATTTTCTTTGTAGTTTGAAGATTATGAGTACGTCTCTTATTAATAAAATGTAGCAACGTAAGGTAAATTCCGTACATAACCACACCAGCATTTGTCAATTTTTGATCTACATACACATTTTGCCACTGAAGAAGTACGTGTAATAGAGTTTTAACATTTACGTGCAATTAATACTTACAACAGCCTTGCTTTTAAGGGAACTACATTTCTGATTAGATAAACGAAGTCCCAACGGAAAATGAAATCCAAACAGAAAGGGGTAATGCTATGTAAGCGAAACTTGGATAGCAATGTCTGTACATGCTGTACAAGTTACAAGGTCATACGTTACAGGATGCGCACGTTGCGTCAATCAAAGTGGAATGTCGTCACCCTCAGTAACCACTCTAGTCACCACCTCGTGGACTACATTGCATCGTAGAGGTATGGGATGGCGTTCTATGCCTGCTGCACCTCGACGGCTACATTGGCAAACTGTAACTGCTGGTTGAAAATGAGCTTGGAGCTGACCTACAATCAAGTTCCACATTGATCGATGGGCATCAGATGTAATGTTCATGCTGGCCAGGGTAACAAATTCAAGTCTCGAAAAGCATGTTGGGCTGCAGATGCGATATGGTGACGAGTGTTATCTTGAACAGACCCTTGTAAAATAACGTTAGCGAATCGTGGAACAAGGGGTTCGATCACCAGTCTAATATAAACGTTCGCTGCCATGGTGTTTGTGGGGGGGAGGGGGGGGGGGGTCCTGCTGTCGTAAGAAATCGTTCCTCATATAACAATGTATGGAGTCGTTCCAGTATGTTGACGGCGGATGCAGCTTGTCACCGAAATCGTGTATGTCCAGCACCGAGGAGGTAAAAAAAACTATTGTCCGTGAAGAGTACAGAGTTCCATTCTGCTACTGAAGTGAACTGCAAACGTGCCACAGGACACCTCACATGGAGGATACTCTCCCGCAGACGGTTCAGACCAGTTTATGTAGTTAGGCCGCATCTCACGGAAACTCGTACTGTAGCTGTAGACAATCTCGGATCCGTCATGGTAATCTTGCGAATGGGCTCATTTTGTTTTCTTTTTGATCTAATGGACCACGAGTACCGGATGCAAGTAGTAATGCTTTCCCGGGTCCAATGCTACAAACCGTTACATTACTGCCGCCAGAATCCATCCTCTCGAAGGCCTACAACACGGTTTCGTTCACACTGGGTTAATTGCTCATATGCATGTCGCTGTCACCTTTAGGACACTCTGTATGTTCGAAGCACATACGATCACAACCTCTCACAGAGACACTTACAAACAGCTCCAAGAGTATATTACTGGAACATTTCACTGCGTATGCGCTGTGGCACTGCGCAAAGATCCTGTGAGTAAAGGCCTTGTAACTTGTATGAATGTAATACATCTAGTTCTGCAGTCCAAGTTACCTAGCATTAACAAACTGGTGTCGGCATTTCGTTTAACATATACAACCGAATTCCTAGATCTCTTCTTGTACAGGAAAATTTATGGGAGTTAAGTTCTAAGCTACAAAATGACAACTTTTGAACATAAACAATTGGTTTTCCACCAAGCATACCTTCGAGCTTCGGCGAAAGGTAGAATAAATGCCAGGGAATCAAAATAACGGTAACTTTTCTTGTCAGCATCACCTGTAGATTTCCGCTTCCTCACTTCTTTCACGAAGTAATCCCTTACGTTTTTCCACATCTTCTGAAGTTTCTTTCCTAACGAGGGAGAAATAACAACGATCTCTCTTTAGTTTCAAGAGATTTGGATACACAAATTTATTCCATTATTGACAAAAGCACAGAAACCTGAATCATGTGAAACAATTTGAGAAAAAAATTAGCCGAAATATGGCTCAATGGTAAAGTAACAGCCTCCCAAGAGGCAGTCTTCGGTTCGCTTCCCAGTTTTTCCAGGGACCAATGTAATCTTTCTACTCAAGAGTAGCTATGAATTCCTTTCGACGCTTTCCTGGCAACTGACAAGTCCATACATGGCTCAATAACACGTGAATTTAATTGAAATACTTTAGAATATACACTTGTTGTGACGTTACAACCATGCACGACGGTAGATGCTTTAGGTCATCAAACATACCTTACACGGTTTTTAAGGAACAGCAACAATACTTGTCCATTGCTGTTTAATATCAAGTCCTTATAACCACGCAGTGATGGTCACTTCCTAAGGATAAGCACTGGGGAGGTTTTTATGGTTTACCTTAGTTACACCAACTTACTGTTAATTTTGAACCTGAGCTGACGGAATTGGATTGTTCCTTATTAAACCACCTCAAACCTTATGGCGGAACGAAAAACATGTAAAGTTGTCTCCTACACTGGATACAAGCCTCATGATAGAGCCCCAAATAGGTAAAAGCAAGAACATCTCCGTTTTTTTTTTACACCAAGCAAACTGGGAGCTATTTTTTTTTTTCTAGAGGGGACCAAACATATGGGAGGTGTTGCCATAGGAAGAACTCTTTGAGCCGATAGCAAAAATGGAGTTTAGTCTTAGTCTAAATTAAGTTTAGGCTTAAATATCAGTTTTCAAATGCACAAGTTTAGCCTAAAGCATGGTTTAACCTAGGTATACGTCTTTGCAATCGAATGTTTGTCTCTCCATGAAACTGACGCAGAAATGACTTCAGTAGCAGTCAAGACAGATTCAATCTATAAATACCACACCCACGAGTACTATTGACTTTCGTGGCTAGCCAGCTGTTAATATTAAAGGGATCTATGGGAAGAACATAGATTTCCACATATAGGAAATATAACATCTACACTGGTCAAAAAATTAGTGGAACATGGTAGAAACAGAGAAAAGGACAGTAAAAAGTAGTGGAATGCTGGAAGCTAGTCGCTCTCCCGCAACAGACACAGCAAACTCATGGGGTAAAATAGGTAATGTAGAGCCTCAGAGACGTGGGTCAGGAACGGACACATGTTAACTTAAGCTAAAAGATCGTGTAGGACCGTACAAACGGATATGTACGCAATAGCAACTTATCGCTACTAAGGTGAATGGTCTCCGTGAACTGCTAACGCCACTGCACAGCTGTTGGACGTCATGGAATTGTTGAGGTTATCGATCCGAGTTTGGGGTATCCTGAACCACTCCTCCAGGAGGGCAATTTTCAGCTACTGAAGAATTGTTGGGAGTGCCGGCGTAACTATAATACTTCTCCCCATAGCATTCCAGACGTGTTCTTTAGAATTTAGGTCCGGCGAGCACGTGGGCCAGGCCATACCCTCGATTACTGACACCCTTCACTGCAACCACCGCTTGAGCTCGGTGAGGACAGGTATTATCGTCCACGAAAATGAAAGGACCAATTTCTGCTGCCGTACGGACAACATGAGGCCTGCGGATCTCATCTCTATACCGCACTGTTATAAGGCTACCATGCCGGATGAATTTAGGTCGGTACGTCGCCCACTGGCAATGAAGGCGCACACCATACTGGAATTTTTCACGCACAAGAATAAGTTAATTACTGGCTTCGCGTTCACTCCAGATTAATGTCCGTCCATTTACTGCCTCCAGACTGAAACATGACTCATAGGAGAACCATACCGAACTCTACTCGGCAGCCCCCACTCGTGATGTGCTTTTCACCACTTTCTACAGGCCCTAAAATGTTGTGACCTTAATGGGACACACAAGAAGTCTCCGTGCATACAGACTACCTTCAATGTACGAGATTACGGGTAGTTTGAGTGGAAACCCTGCGTCCTGTTGCTGTGAGCAGTGCACATTGGAGGTCTGTCAACGTTTGGCGCATATTCCGACGTGCTGCTAGCACTAATTACCGGCCATCACGTGCTACCGTGACTCGTAGACTGTCCTGTCCTGACCGTTACAGAACATTTCCAGATTGCTGAAACCGTCTCCCCAGGAAGGAATGACAATGGGCGTCATTCCAACTGCTTCTACAATGATTCGCTTAGGTTCCCCTGCTTCCAGCCTACCTAGCTCCCCAGGCCATAGATTCTGGTAAATCTTGCTGTGGTGGCATTCTTCCTATTCAACACTGTCTACTGCGGGCACACTACTGGGCTTCTTATTCGACGCTGTGGTTTTACGTCTTTTCACGCCTTGTGACGCATGCCCTCTTACGTCGTCCCTGGCTCTACTGTTTTCATTGTCCTTTTTCCTGTTTGTGCCTTGTTCTCCTATTTTCTTGACCAGTGTACTATTACTAAAGCCCAGAAGTTCGGCAAAATGCCTTTTCATTTCTGTTATTAATAATTAGCATATAAATAACAGGTAATCTTTTTAGTCACAGTGGGATCGTTTAAAGAAGTTTTCCATTTTGCCTTTTCCCTCTATTTTACCGTCTGTTGTCTATTTTTAAATATAATGCCTTATAGTGCCATTTAATTTATTTTAACAAGTATTATTTTATTTTTTGTGTTGAAAACACACAAAAATATAGCAAGATGTCTTTCTCGCCCTTAAGCTGTTTCTTAGACGTGAATTCTGAGGTAGAAATTTTTGAGGAAGGCATTTAAGCTGACCTCGTGACCCGCCTCCCATTTACTGACACTCTTCCCTGCTTCAGTGTTTCCTGACACTCTGGTACTTTTCATGGATATAAGGCCTGTCTCTGTCACTGTACCGAAGTAAAATGTTTATTGTCAATATCTCTAAGCATCTCTTTCCTTGGCACTCTGATGGTAATACAACATATTTACCAAAGCACACACGAGCATTATTCATCCTATTTTTCACTGTACTTTCTCCTTATACGCATAAGCGCATCACATGTGAAAAAAAATATATACTTCCCCCACCAGAGATATTGGATCCCCAATACTTATAAAATACGTTTTTAGATTTTCAAATTCATAAAAAAATTAGGGAACCATATATTAGCCTTCATATTCTGTATACCTTCAATATATATACTGAAGTGCTAAAAGTCATGGGATAACGCGAGGAAACTAGCTGACGGAGCGGTAACATCGCGGCAAACCAGTCTGAAACGTCGTGTACCGTGGTGATGGCAACCCGACGGGAATTATCGACATTTGAGCGCGGGATAATAGTTGGTGGTAGATGAATAGGGCATTCAATTTCGGAAGACGTCCGGACACTGAACTTCACTCGCTCCAGTGTCAAGACTGAGCCGTGAGTGCCGCATTGGAGGCATTACGACCCACCAGGGACAACGCAGTGGCCGCCCACGGACGCTAAATGACCCCGACCGACTCGTCCGGGCAAACAGACAAGCAACAGTGCGTAAGCTGACAGCAGGAATCAATGCAGGACGTCCCAGGAACGTGTCTCAGAAGTCAGTGCAGCTCAATTTAGTCTCCTTGGGGTATCGCAGCCGAAGACCGACACGTGTGCCACTACCAATCGTTGCTCCATCGGCGACGGCGTAGATTGGGTCTTAAGAGGGCTAGCAACGTGTAGCGTGGTCAGATGAGTAACGTTTCCAATTGGTACGCGAGGATGGTAGGGCCTGGGTGCGACGCAGACTCAATGAGGCCATGGACCCAAGCTGTCAACAAGGCATTGTGCAAGCTGGTGGTGGCTCCGTCATGGTGTGGGGCGTGTTTACCAGGCATGGTTTGGGTCCTCTGGTCCGCTTGAACGCGACATTGACCGGTCAGCTCTATGTTCAGTTGCTTGGTGACCATCTCCTGCCCTTTATGGACTTCCTGTACCCTGCCACTAATGGAATTTTTAGAATTTATTTTAAGGCCTTTAGGCAACTATGGCTCAGGCCGCATGAATAATGATGGGATTAATTGGTGGAATTAAGAAAGTGGGGGGGAAACGGGAGCACCCCTAGAAAACCCACGCACACGGTGTTTGTCCACCACAAAGCCCAAATGGAATGAACAGGGTTCGATCCGACGACCCCTAGAACCAGAGGTAAGCGCTCTATCAACTGAGACACCGTGGCCCATGGGATTTTCCAGGATGACAATGCGCCATGTCACCGGGCCGCAATGGTGCAAAGTACGCGACTGGTTTGTGGGACATTCTGGCAACTTCCGACGCACGATTTGGCCCCCTGGATCGCCGGACATAAATCCTATCGAGCACGTGTGAGATATCGAATGGGCTATTTGTGCCCAGGATCCTCCACCTACAACCACCACCGAAATGTTGACGGCAATCGAGACTGCATGGCTGCACATCCCTCCAGCGAACTAACAGCAAATCGTCGCGTCCCTGCCACGTCGAGTTGCTGCACTTCGCCGTGCTCGGGGGTCCCACACGGTATTAGGTAGATATGCCATAAGTATACTTCAGTGTATTGATATGTAATAGTGTACAAAATATGAACTTTGCCATTCAGCACCTTGCGCGCGAATCCGACAATGACATTTGGATACTATTTTGACCAGTTCAATTACATTTTAGACTTTTCACGCAGGACTAAAATTATAAAGTAGATTTTAAAGAAAGAAACTGTTTTTTTTTTAATGTCCTATGATAAACCCACGGATATTAAATTTTCCGTATACACCTGCAAACACAAAGATTGGCAAATGGATTGACTCTCAGGTAACAATCTACAAGAAATTAAGACCTATGATATAGAACCAGCACATACTTCAGGAAAAACATAACGCATAAATCTGGCACCTTAATCAAGGTTCCTATAAAAAGAATATTCCCATTTCTGCTCCGATCACACAAATGTAGTAAAAGGCATACTATAATTGCAATAATCTGTGAAAAAGGATACACACGAAAAAATAAAACGGACAGTGACCACAGAATACTCATGACATGAAAAGGTGTCTACAGTACGGAAGAAGTGGAAGATACGTGTTATTAAATTTACATGATGATTTTTCTTTACAATCAGGTCTAGAACGCGATACAATACAGATGTACGCGTAGCTAATGGAAACTTTATACGACAGAACACAGAACAAGCAGAAGAACTGAAGACAGAAGGAAATGGAACATGTCACAAGTATATCTGATATGAAGTTTCATATGTTATTGGCAGAATATTTTGATATAACCATACGATTAATCACAATTGCAATGAACACACTTCGATGCTGGAATTCTCTATATATTATGCATTTTTTATGTACTGTAACCTATATTACTTATTATAATGAAAGTTTAGGCATCTATGGTCTCGGGAGTCTCAACTATGAGGGATGTTGTTTCTCAGCAACATGGAGAAAGGAATGGGGAACATACTGAGTAGGGTTTGTATTCTGCGTAGCGAGTGAATTGTTATTTAACGTCCTAAACGAGCTGGTGAGCTTCTAAGGACGGGATGTACAGTTTTTGGTAAAGTGGGCTCCGAACCACTCCGTTCAATTGAACCCGTGACCACAAAAAGCGAGCGCTCTAACCTCTCAGCCAGCCCGACGTCTATCCTGCGTAGTGTTAATAGAAGTGAGGGAAATGTGAGCCAGGCTTCACCCTGCACCGTCTCTCCAGTACGAATACCTTCGGTAAACCGCGAGGGTTATGTTCTTCCCTCTTCTTTTGCAGTTTTTGAGAATTAATTTCAACGTTTGTTGATACTTTTCGTTATTGTGAACAATTATTTCGCTTCGTGATATAATACTCTACATAAAGTTTTAAATCTGTCTGTTCATCATACAAATTCACACTGGTAGATCCAACTAAACCGAATCTTATTTGACAAGGGAAATACTGTTGTGCATCTGATTACAAAATTCAGAATCGGACTAAGGTATCCTGACCCCACCTCCGGTACATTAATTACATCATCAATGCTGTGTGGGATGCTTGTAAGGAACGACTGTTTCATTACCCCCGTGACAACGGGCGTACATGTCAGCTAGTAGAGCTACATGAAGTAGAACGACTTCGCAAATTCCATGCAAGCTTTTCATTTGAAATCATATTTTTGACTCCGGGGAAACTTAAGGTGCCCAAACAAGGTGAATTCGCACTATAATCGATCATTGAGCACTAAAAATCATTGTTAACATATTTAATAAATCTTTGAATTTTACCGAACTATGTTTCTGCTTATGAAAAATAAGTATAATCTATTTATATATTTGTATTTTCCGAAACATAAAGATCTCTCTTATAAATATATTGTAATCATTATACGTTACTAAGGTGTAAAATGAAAATTTTTTGTTTTCTAGCATACCTTCCAGCTTTGGTGAACGGCAGAAGAAATGTCATGGCATCGAAATAAATATAGCGTTTCCTGTTGTCCGTTTCAACTGTAGATTGAGTGCATTTCCGCTGCCTTACTTCTCTTACGAAACAATCCCTCACATTTCTCCACCTCTTCTGAACTTCATATGCTAGCGAGGGGGAAAGAACAATGATTTTTCCTTTTGCTTTTACTGATTTGGCTACACTAGTAGTATATTTTAACATACCGTACAGATTTCATTACTGACAGAAGTACAAAAACTTCAATAATAAGTGAAGCCATAAGACACAGCTTGGGTTCAGGCAGATTCGGTTCATTTCAACAGATTTCCTTGATCTTGGTTTCCGATCAAGATTCTGACCCTTAATCACTACTGAAAGAAATGCTGTATCTAAATAACAAAGATCCTGATAGTGCGTTTGACATAGGTTTCATGGAACAAGGACAGTAGCGAATAAAAGGATAACTCGCTCCAAAAATGTTTATGTTAAATTTTGCGCCATACATCATGAGTTTAAAAATTTGGCTAATGTTTGCATGAATTAGATCTGGTCGTATTGTGCAATACTAGCGCCACTATGATGGTTAAGGAAGTTTCGAAAATTAAACAGCATAATTGATGTTGGTTATGGCGGTGGAAGGATGGCTGACATTTCAATCCTTTTCGCGCTAAAACGGAGATTGTCAATTTGTGTAATCACTATTTATTGAAACGAGGACGAACTTCTGGATCTGTTTTCTGTTAAAGTTATGATTCGGTTAAATTTATGTTAATGATAAAATGGTTTGTCTTATTCCGGAAAGAAGCACGTGTTTGAAGGTAATGATGATGAAGTCCAAAGTATGTAAAATAAGCAAGGAAACTAAAGGATTTTATTGGATAATTCGTCAATAAATAAGATTAAAGTGCTAGATTAAAGGTGAGTGTTAAGTTAAATAATTTTTAGGATTAATCAAGTGAAGCAGGCTCCTTGAAGCTATCGCGTTAAAAAGTAAGAAATAAAATACGATTGTCAGAATTGAAGTAAAGGAATAATTAATTCATTTGTATTTGTTATAAATCATTCATTTGCTAATGATTTCGTAAAAGGCGTGAATTTCAGATTAAATAAAAACGTGAATTTTGGGGATTGTGAATGATAAGTACCTAACCTTGTGCTAACTGAATTGAAACGATAGAGTTGAATAATTTATTTGTGCAAGCGATATTTTTGGTAAATACTGTGCAATCAGCTACGTTTGTCTGAAGAAGTTTAAGCAAAGCCAGGTTAGGTTGGAAATAGTTTCAGGAAAGGATGATTGTCTTGACATTGTTAATTAAATTATGCACTCTCGTTTTGACAAGTTTTATACTGAATGTTCTTAAAGGTGTTCGTTTTTCAACTGGCAAGTGTTGGTCCAGTGGTTTTGAAGTCAGGTTGATGATCGTTGTGGATCGAAGTGTGTCGATTAGTTTTCTTTTTTCTTTTGTATAGGATTAGCTGTGTCTTGCAGTATTCAGTTGTGTGAGAATGGAGTGGTTATTGATTAAGATCGCAGCACTGGCTGGTTTTGGTGTTTGCTGATAAGGCGAAGAAGAGTTAGTTCTAATATTATAGTTGTGTGCGAGTTTTGGAACGGAGTGGTTGATTTTAAGGTTGGAATGTTAGGAGTGGATGTAGGCTTGTGTTTAAGGTAATCGTAATGCTGAGGAAGTGAAGGTGGGTCGTCAAGTCAGTGGTTACGTTTCTTGAGGTGCAGTTGTGTCTGGTGAGTTTTACTGTTTTACGTAAAGGCTTTTGCGGAATGTTTCTCACACTTACGTGAGTGGTTGAACAGGGAAGAAGATTGATTTAGATTAAATAAATTTATATAAAGGTTGAACGCTGTTACGAGTTTGGATTGTTGAGCTGATTGCGCTAAAAATAAATTAAATGGTTTTGCTAAGTGAATTAATTCTGACTTAAATAAGAAGGAACCTAACCCCGGATTCAAAAATAAGTGAGTTTTATAGTTTTGAGCAAATGCGTGAATACGGTCTCAAGCTCCGAAATATCGAAGTAACTTTTGGCAAGAGGTATAACATAATATCTTGGGGGTTGAGACTAAATAAAGGTTTTGGAATCTGGTAACTAATAAAAGAGCTTAATTCAAGTTAGTTTAACTAAATTTCGTTAATTAATTAAATTAGGTTTTCATCATATAACTCAACTCATGAATCTGTCATCCCCCACCACCCCTTGACATTTTAAATCCCTGAGTTTCGTCCTATTCTCGGGGGATCCTTGAACTTGATTAAGAATATTAATTCAGAAGATTGACAGCCGTCCTCGATTCAATTTGAACTCAATAATTATTTATTGAAATAGCACTATTTTTTGAACTCGGAAGGGGGCTAAAATTGAATGTTGTTTGAAATTTTTTATTTTGTTTAATGATGTAATATTTTTCATTGCCTACAGTAGGATTTGAGTTGTTGTCACCTGGAATTATTTAAACTCAGGATACCAGTGTGTGGTGAAATTATATTAATGATGTTGGACATTTATGTAATAAAATGTCACTCCAATGGAGCCAGGTTTGTTTTCTTGTGTTTTCCCTGAATTTAGGTTAGTTATCAATCGTCATGGAAGTCCATATAATCACATAGGACATCTTGCTACCCCTTCCCCCTCCCGGAACTGCTTCGAGTAATCTCATGAGCAGGTTTCAGGACGGAACTATTTAACCTTTGTTGCAGATTATTCTGTGACACGGTAAATGTCTGAATAGAAATTTGTGGTACTTAAGGAGAGGAGAGAGCGGACAAGTATCATGCACGCAACGGTTCCAGTTTTTTTCAATTTTGCGACACCAGTGTGGAAGAGCGAACGAGTCACCCTGCGTTCATAGTACTTTACGTGACATACGATTTTCGCGAGGAATCGTCATTGACCCATATGAAAAGAACACCAAAAGTACCTTTCACGACCTTTGAAGATTAGGTACAGTAGACCGCCCAGTATATACACAGGAATCCTGGAATATGGAAGATCTCTACTCATTTAGGCTTCACTGATAAAATTAATTCAAAATATGTCGGTCAGACGGGACTTTCACGAAACGATTTTCATCTACTTTAAAATAATAATAATAATAAAAACTGGAGCACTGACATCAAAGTTTGGCAGAATCTTTCGGGGATTCTGTTCCTTCGCTAGTCACAATTTTTACGTGTATAATGAATCTGAAAGGGGAAAGATATCCCTAGATGATGAATCTACCTCAGAACGGTGAAAAGCTGCACCTACGTCGGAAACGTCGAGACTGTGAAGGAAACAGTGAAAGAAGATACACGACTCACCTTTCCTGAGATAGAAAGGGCCCTAAACACTGAGTCGGCAGCAGCCCCAACGATCCTTACGAATATCTGTATTTCTTCAAGCTGTGTGCCCGATGGGTGCCGCGTTCCCTTATCGACCATCAGAAAGCAGTTCGGGACGATTGTGTCAAATTATGATTGAAAAAATCTATGGAGGTTAAGTCGTCATGTGTACAATATCGTCACAGGTAATGAAAAATGGATTTATCACTATGATCTGGAAACTAAGCAAAGTATGAAGTCGAATATTTTGAAGATTTTACAACAGCAATAAAGGATGAGGGTGGGGATGAAGATCTGCGAAAAAATGATCGCGTCTATTTCTCAAGAATGGGTTACACTGCAACCATACCTCTTGATAACCAATGCACTGTCACTGCAAAATGGTACACCAAGACCTGCCTTCTTAAGATCTTGAAGCCAAGGAAGACCAGGACCCAAGGTCAAAGAAAGGATATCTTCTGCTTTATCAGGGTAACACTTCTACTCATTCCGCTGCAAGAAGACTGGATATTCTGAGACATTAGGGAGTCTGAGCGCTGCCATTTCCACCCTACTCTCCAAACAGCTCCTGTGTTTTCACAACTGAAGGAGAAAAAAAATCTTCGGATTGCGAAGTCACTGCTGCGTATTTGGAGGTTATAAACAGTGTTTAAGGAAATGAATGGCACGCACAAAATATTTTCCAAGCGGATTCTGAAAATTAATACGTGTCAGATGGGAATACTTTGCAAAATTGTGAAATAATTTTTTCAAGATACAATAGCTGACTTTCTTGGGAATATGCAGAAACTTTCGGCATTATTCTAGTATCACTGCGACCCCAACGAAAATGACTGGTGACTTGAACGACACTAAGGGGGTACACGCAATAATTCGGAAAAAGACTCTGTACTTCGTGAAATTGGCTGGCTCAGTGCATTAGATGACTCGTGATTGATGGTTGCGTCGTGGACTGTCAACTAACTCTATGCAGATCAACTAAAGCGGCTCCGTGATGTTTTGGCCCAAAAATACCCGGCACTAAAAGACATAACGAGAACTGTGCTCGAAGAGGACAACGCACCAGAGCTTTCTGGCAAAAACTAACAATAGCAAGAAATTGAGTTGTTACCACACGCATCATATAACCCGAACCTTGCGCTTTTACGATCTATAGCGCATTTTCCCACACAGGCTCCCAAATCAACGAAGTGGTACCGAATAGGATTTTAACTATGATAGAATGTCGGCAAAGGACCATACCAGAAAATCACTAGTACCTAGCTGAATGATGGCAGAATGTGCTTTAAGCCTTCAACATTTGCTTTGAGCCAAAATGGCAGGATTTTTGACTCACCTTAGGACAAGATAAAATTACACAAAATTTTAGCTTCGTCTCAACCTGATTTCTTTTATAGTAATACAACAGAACTCAAGTTATAACGACATCCAAGGGACCTGAAAAACTGTATCGTTATAACCGAGGTTTATGCGGTTATGAGAAATATGCTGGTACCACAGAATACCTGATGCTATAGGCGTGGAGTCGTTATAGCCGATGTCGCTAAAGCCAAGATACACTGCATTACTACACGTTTCTCTAAACCTATTATTTTCATTCTGGACACCATGCTATTAATATTTCCAATCAGGATATAGTCTGCTGGAAATAATCCTTCAGCACTCCCCTATAAGAACCCAACTCCTATTCTCGACAGACCTACTTTAATCTCGATTCACCATGCTCTCTTTCATTCCCTGTCATGGTATTAAATTGTATTTTAGGGTACCAATGGGAAGCTTCGTTACACAGTGAAAACAAGCCGTGAAACTACGACTGAAAAATCCTGATGCAGTTCCTGCAGCGCAGTTTTAGTATTGTCAGACCATTCTCGCAATTCAACATAATGACCTTACCATTGCATAGTAACAAAATAAATGCAACCAAGTAATGACAAACATAATATGACCACACAAGACATAAATTGGATCTAGTTATAAAATCAATACAACAGCAAATCGAAATACGCCAATTCATTCATGTAAACCGGAATAAAACTACAACAAACTTCCCAATTACATTAGAGAACTCACCTAATCATATCATATTCAAAACATCATTAAGAATTCAGAAAATCACATTACAGTATAGATGACTTCTTGAAAAAGATTCATAAAATCTTACAAAAACTATTTAACCAATTTCACTGTTACTGATAGTATGTCCAGGCACATGTGTTTAGTAAATCTATGTAATCTAGTTTGAAATTATAATGTATATTTATAATACTGCGTAATCGATCTTAGATAAGTTTGTTATGTATAATATAATTACGGTATTACACGAATTATATGATATCGTACTGTCTACCATTGCAATCACCCAATACTGAGATTTTATTGTATCATATTCCTGGCATTGTAACAAATTATAACTGACATCAGTATAAAGTGACCACTTTTTTCATGCCTTTCCGGGGACACGTACAATTTGGAACACTAATAAGTTTTTGTATATACGGGCATGTAAGATAGTAAAATACTTGGCCACCCATGTATGTTGAAACTTGACACCATTATACTAATTTAATAAGTTCATATGTGAATACTGGCCATTTATTTATTTATTCAATTAAATTTTACATGGGGTATTAACAACAAAGGGAAAGGAAATCATTTAAGGTATCATTCCAATATTTACCTTGTGTGACTGAAGGAACCTAGGGAAAACCTTAGGATTGGAAGCCGCTGGGCGCGTACTCGCAACTTTCCGAGTGCAAAACCAACTTAGCTACGGCCGACTGACAAAAGCACCAGCTTGCAATACGTCTTCACTGTCCACTAAGAGGCTTTCCTTAACAGTTATTCTACCGACGTAGTGAGCCACGAAGAGGTGCTTTAGTGGCCGATCTCAGAAGATAATTAACGAAGAATGTAGGTCCCGTCTTTAGAAGTCCTCAAGCAAGTTTCGGAAGTTAATAAACATTTTAAAAAGATGAAGAGGAACTGTTATGTCTCGAATGATCACGTACGGTATGTAACAGCCCACCAACCTCATCATTTGTATAACAGCGTTGAAACACAAGAGATTTAATCTAAAGTCTCACAGAAGACAAATAAAAATTAACTAACACTATTTACGAGAAAATAATTTTAGTAAATGAAGGTTACATGTGTGCTTTTAACGTTAATCTTTTTTATATTATAATAAATACAGTATTAATTGCAAGGTAACCAAAAAAGTTTTTGTCGTTTTTGATAGAAACAGAAAATGTCACTCACCATTAGTCCTCAAAGTCATCCCCATGGACATCCAGCACCTTTTGCCAATGTTCCTACAGATGCGCTATCCTTTGGCGGTAAAACTTGGAGGGGGGGGGAGACAGGGTCTTAGATGCAAAGAGTGCCTTCAGTAAGTCTGCCTCATTGGCGAAAAATTTCATACGAAAGTGGTTGTCCAAGGAATGGAAGAGGTGATAATCTTTTGGTGCAAAATCCGGGGAGGATGGCCAAGTCGCTGTATGATAACCCTAGCCACACGCGTCCTGGAATTGTCGTGAAGTAACAGTACACACCAATGCTGCGAGTACAGGTCCGCAGTAATGGTTTGGACTGGAGGTCGCAGCTCGTAGTGTACCACTTGGTGACTAGTCCGTCAAATAAAGAGCACAATCTTGCGTGGGTGTAGAACTGGTCGTGTAGTGTGAGACACAGGGTCCCGCGGTGAAAACCAATGTCTGACACGCTTGTGAGTCTCACACAGGACCCACTTTTCGCTACTTGTAAACACTCGATTGAATATAAATGTTGCGGTGCTGAGAAAGCAACGACAAACAGGCTGTCACTCGTTGATCCTTGTTGGCTCCCGATATTATGTGGGAGTACCTTGTACGATTTCCCTATGCGGTGCAGGTGAAGCATGACTGTTTCGTCAAAAACCTCACACGTTTGACTGGTGTCCTTCTCTATGGCTGCCTTCAGAGCCTCGTGATCCAGGGCCTAAAGGCACACTGCAGGGACAAATCTACCGACCTGAATTTTTGGAACCAATGCCTGGCGGTGCGTTCATTCATAGTATTATCTCCAATAACTTGACGTATTCGACGACTCGATTAGGCTGCGGACAAGCCTACCTTAAAGTCAAAAAGCAGACAACCCCGAACGAGCTGCTTCGACACCTCAATTTGTCTTCGGCACTACTCGAGCTATGACTGTTGTGAGTGTGCAAAGCGCCTGTGTTGGTCATGGCCTGACCCTGATCGCATTTCCAGCACCTGAGGCACTTATTTCCGTATCAGTGATCACATCTTCCCATGCGACGTAAAAAAACGATAAGAACGTTTTTGGTTACCTTGTAATATTTTTAAATTACACAATTATTTAATTACTATACACAGTGCAAAGTAGCAATATAATTATACCATAGCGTGCTTACTATTATACCCACTTGCTGTAAATATTAAAGTTACATTTTAAACACGTTTTATATACATGAGACGTGTTTTGAAAGGTAGGGCCAGTAGCTAATAAATATTCACTGGCAACAGTGGGTCAGCAGTCTACTGTTTGCCTACCCGTGACAGTACTGACTAATGATAGCGAAGAGAATACACAATCCCGCCAAATTGTGAGGTTCTGTATGTGATTAGATTTCTCAACGAAAAAGGCTCCATGGTACCGAAATTTATCGTAAATTGTATGCGCCTATAGCAATGAGTGAAGAGAAGATAAGGCAGTGGTGTCGTGCATTAGAAAAAGATACAGCAATTTCACGGGAATTCTTTTATTATCCTTCCGTACAGACCTAAGCTCGCTCCTGTGACTTACACATCTTTCATTACATACAGAAGTAGCTAGCTTCTCAAGATTCTAGGGGAGTAAGAATAAGAAAATGAAGTCTGAACTGACTGAATTCCCAGGCGGAAGATTCTTGTGCACAGGGTTTATAAAAGATAGTGTGTCAGTACCACAGTACTTAGAAAACAATGGGACTACAAAGACAATTGAAGTAGGTATGAATATAAGTTTTGAACTAGTAAATTTTTTCACCTTTTTTATCACCAACCGGCCCTTACTTCTAGCATACAAGGCTCGTATTTCTTACTTTGTGAAAATTGAGCAGTTGTCAGTGGAACCAATGATGGCCAAATTATCCAAATTTCAATGTATAAATGTGTATTTATATATAACTAAATGCATTTTTATCAAGCACAACTTATGAAAATAGCCTTGAAGATAAATCACGTAAAACACAGTTTTAGTTGAGAGAAAAGATTAAAACATGACGCTAAATCAATGGAATTATAATTACAAAATGGTTCAGTCTCCAATCAAGCACATTTAACAATAAAGAAGTGAGTGAGTCTTACTTACCACACATTCTCTTTTTTTCTTCATCCAATGCTTCAAAATTAGGAACCAACTTGACACATATTTCCTCCCACGACCTCTGTTTCGTCTCCTTGTACTTGTACTCTTTGAGTGTGAAGTCCCACAAGATTGGTCTTACTTCCACCTCCTTTATCAATCTTTCGGTATCTATTCGGAGTCCTAGATAACGAAATTCATAAACCGAAATAGGCTACCTGATATGGTTGAGATTGACAACACACACAACTATATTAAACTAGGTAATGCGTTAATAATTTCACGAAGATACTGTGATCATTTTTTACAAAGAAATAATATGGACATTTACTGCAGGATCAAAACAAATATCACTACTCGCTTTACTTATCCTAATAATTTTAAACAAAAAGAGTGTTCTTTAAATTCATCTACCGCTAATACCTGGTCAGATTGACGGGTGCAATTAAGGTATAATTCTTGTAGGATTTTTCCGCCTTTTTTGTTTTACGTTGATTATTCAAATTTGAGTGGAGGAATAACTTTCGTGAACTAAAGTTTGTTTCGTACGTCAATAATGAAAACCATTAGCCTTAAATAAATGTTAACAGTAACTTAAAAATTATGTCAATACAATTTTCAGACAGAATGTTCAGAAAGTGTATTGACATAATTTTGAAGTTACTGTTAACATTTACTTAAGGCTAATGGTTTTCATTATTGACGTACGAAACAAACTTTAGTTCACGTTGTTTTCTATTTACCTCCACTCAGATTCGAATAATCCACGTAAAACGAAAGACGACGGACGCAGTTTTATTCAGTATTAAAGATTTAACTCTACGTACGTGGAAGTGTTATGCAAAATTGCAGTACCAATGTAATTCATGTGATTTAAGATTCAAGTGAAAGTAGGCTTCGTTGTCCTATACACCGTGGGTTCGGGACACTTGCACGGAAACCTACCCCAGACCCAACGACCTTGGATGAATCACAATTTGACTTGTGACACTTGCACGGATCATTTAGCCCTCTTGATTGCGAGTTATCATGACTTTCTTGTTTCGCAATTTTGTTCGTTTTAAGGAGGTTCGAAAGCGGTTAACTCTACCAATATATAACAGTAGAATTTGCTTATCTTTCAGTTAAAAAAAAAAAAAGTAGATCTTACATTTCAACATACAGGGCTCAAACATTCAGGGAAGAAACTTTAGAACCCTTTAAACGGCTTCATCGAGACGATTCTGTCTTATTCACTGTTGAAACAGTTTCATTGTTAAAGGATTGCATACGCCCTGAACGAATTAAGCAAATTAAACCATGAAGAGAATTCAAAAATCGAAAATCAGCTTTGTCCCCCATAAATGCTGTTTTCGCTTCCCAAAGCCCGTCAGTTTTTCATCATGCTTCTGGTTCAAGCGGAGACCATCGTGATTTATCTTTCAGTTCTTTTTTGTTCCAATAGGAACAGTCCACTTGTATGTACATTATTTATAAATTTCCATTTTCCTGCCGATTATTCCAGTTTCTGAACAAAAGCAATTGCTTTAGGAAATATCTTCAGACACTCATTCTATTCAAGTTTACTCAAGGTATCATTTATTATCTTATCAGTAATAATTACAGATTTCTTTCTTCTCTTGCCGTCCAGATTGAGAGTTGTCCTATCGTAAGTGTGGCCATGGTATTCAGTGTCTTTGGAAATTAAGTCACCCGTCTCCCTCGCTTGTCTCTTGGCTTCGGCCGTTTGCAGCAACGTCTCGGGACACAAATATGACATGGATCTCCTGAAACAGCATTGTTTCGAGTTGAAACACGGCCCTTACACTTTTTCTTCTTATAATCCACGCAGCGCCAATAAGTCACATTTTGCTTGTTGGTGTAGTCAACAATATACCGGTAACCATTGAATATTAACAGTGGCTTGCCCTTGCTGGTTTTCGTCACCTCCATCAAATCTGCAGCGAAACAAATTAACTCCATTTCAATTCTCAGAAATGTAATTAACATGGGAAAGAGAAAATAAAGAAAGCAATATGCTCACAATACCACAAGGACAGAACCATAAACACAAAAAAATTGTTTAAAAAAGTACGTCGATATAAAACAGCAATTTTCCTAAAACGGGGTGCAATTAACGCGATACGCCTTTACCCCTAGCTTCTGTGCAACTGTCACTAAATTCACCTCTGTGCAAGTGTCACAAACTCATATACAGCTATTATTGTCTGTAAGTAGTATTAGAACAACGTAGTGGTATAGAAGAATTGCAAATTTTTCTGTTTGTCGTTGACAAACAAAAATAATTTTCACTTTGGAATTGCGGAACTGAGAACTAAACAACTTTGTGTCCTGGGGCTCTTAGTAGTGCTCAATTAACAATGGTTACTTAAATCCCATTATTAACAGTAACCTAAACAAGAAGTCACAACAAGAGTTTTGAAAGGCACCGACTATCGCAGCAAAGAAAGGGTAATAAAGTAGTCAATGAAACTAAGTATATTCATCTAACTATTCCCATGCATACTTTGTAAACAAACATTGTGCAAGTGGCTATCTATTACGCACTAGGATAAGGTCCCAAAGATGTTTTTGCAGTTGATTTTATTGCACTAACGTTTTAATACGACCTCTAATTTTTAAGAAAGTTTAAACGCGCGGAAAAGAACAAGACGGAATTTCGCTTTGTGGTGTCTTCTTGTCTTCCTCGCACTTCTTATCTTAGAAGATTCGAGGTCGAAATAACTGTTAGTGTAATAAAAACAATAAAAAGTATTCCAGCACTCATTTGGAGGAATCTGGAAAACTTGCCAGCAAGGCTCGAACCTGCGTGCCCCCCAGTGCAATCCGAAGTTCGTGACTGCAGCCACTCTAGACCACTGGGATTGAGTACGGAAAAATTTGTACTAAGATTTCAAACATACCATTACAGAAGGTTACATACCAGCCCTATATTTTCAGCTGACCCTGAAAATTTTATTTTTGGTCCCGTTTTAGTTTTTTGTTTGCTTTTTTGTAACGCAGACTAACGGCTAAACGAAAGCAAAAACAGCCTTCACATCTGGGTTCAATGATCTCAAATTATTCAGCACTTTTCAATTTGGTAAGGCTATGATTATCTTATGGTTGCAAGTGCACGACCTAACCTGTGCAAAGAACGCAGAGAGGCAGGGGTGGAAAGGTGGATGATCTTATGGTATTTTTGCACTTTAATATATCTTACTCGGTTGTTCATCGATCTCGAAAAGGTAAAGCGTAACTGGAGCACGATGAAACTGCCGCTGGATGTACGATCATACACTAAATAATAAGATACCGCTTAGCTATTTTCGTCTGCACTAAGGAGTACGTGATTTTGAACCCTGCTGTTAGGAGGCTTTAGCGACTACTTTCAGTTTCTGGTTCTCTCCAGTAATAGCCACGAGCCACCAAACGGCAGGGTTCAAAATCACGTACTCTTAAGAAAAAAAAAAAGAGCGCAAACGGAAATAAGTAAGAAGTCTGTATTATTAATTTAGTCTATGGTACGATTGTCCTTTATAAGCATCGTGCGGCCGATGGCGCATGCACACCAGTGCAGAAAGTAGTGTGTATTATCAAATTTCTGGCGAAGGAAAAGCTGGAATTTTCCGAAGATTGAAAGCAGTAGGGTACGAGTGTACGAATGGTACAGTTTGCGAAAAGACGAGAGGTAGTGACAAATCAAGCGCAAGTTCTTGCGACTGCAGTCACATCAGTGAATATTACGTGTATTTTTTGGCGAAAGGAGACACAATTAATGCCAGATATTATTCCACATTGGGTCCCGTACGCAATCCCATTCGCACGAAAAGACATGGGAGGATGATGTCGGGACATACAATTTTTCTTCATGACAATGCCCGCACGCATTCTGCACATTTGACTACCAACAACGATGGTCAATTTGCCCCACTCCCCGTAGTCTAGATTTCGCCCCCAGTAATTACCATTTGTTTGGATCCCTTAAGGAGCATCGGGGAAGGAAGAAATTCCAAACAGATAAAACACTACAGAAAATAATATCCTTCGGTGGTTACAACAGCAACCCACTTCATTCTACGCTAAAGAAATGAGGGAACTGCTACAGCGATGGCAGCGGTACGTGGACATTAAATAGGGAAAACTTTGAAAAACTGATATAGTTCGGTGTTTGCACTTCTTCCCATTATCAACTCTTGTATTTGTAGATCGATTTGATTAGTTAATTTTGTATTAAGTCCTGCGTATACAAAACCTCCACGTGCATAAAAAAGCGGACATGTCAGACGCATGAAGTACTATTTATTTTGGAACATCTTTTTACACTCTCAAATCAATTCACCCTGATAAGTTAGAACTACACACTCTGGATGTATTCAAAATTTGGGGCTGAAGTTGTAGCTTCGATTTCTGTCCGTTGATGAAGAATTTCTGTCCTGATCTTAATTTATAGTCCCATCTAGCGTTTGCCCGATTTGACAAAGTGTAACTATTATACAGATGTTCTCGGGATATCAGCCAGGTGAAGTCCGACGAT
>JAGDQP010018231.1:0-36979 GCA_022664845.1 Lepisma saccharinum
ACTACTTTCCGCTATAATGATCAGCATGCATTACTTTAGGTTTATCAAGCAAACCTTATTCAATCAATCAACCTAACAATAAAAGAAAAACAAGTTTAAAACAGGTTTCATCGAAGGCAGGTCCGTATCACCCAGACCGTCCGCAAGACAAGAGATATTTGCTGAAATTGCCTCATCAGTTGCACTTCCACCCACGAAATACCTTCCCAGACAATCATAGTCACTAGGAATACATTGCACAACTGGAAATGTGTCCTTAAAACCACCGATCTTCTCCGCGACATTTTCACCAATCCTTTTAGCTGTGGGGAGTTATGTTAACTCAGCCTGCTACTAGATATAAGTAATTTACAGAGATTTGATTATGGAATTTTTATGGCCTTTCGGTAGTACTCAATTGAAGGGAATTTTATTTTAAACTATTTTAGCATCTGCGGCTCAGGCCAGGGTAAGGCAGGGCAAGGATTGGAAGGTATAGGCCAGAGCCTTTCTTAAGACACCATCCCGGCGTTTAGCCGGTGAAACTGAGGAAAACTTTATGTAGGATGGTCGGCCATGGGATCGTTTCATGGACTTCTCTTAGAAGTCAGAATCAGAAACAAAGCATTGTCCAATTTTAGATTATTCTCTCAGAACAAATCTTACGTTCTATTATGACTAAGGACCGGAAGTATGACAAAAAATAAAATACCATACGACAGCACCAAGAGACAAACAAAACTAAATTACCTTAACTGAAGACATCAGTTGTCATTTGCTACCATTTATTTTCTCCAGGAATTTGTGGCACTCGGTTCGTCAATAAGACAGTGATTCAACCTCTCGGGCGCCCAGTTACAAACCTCGCCTCACTGATTGACAATGAGTTTCACTCTAACAATTAGCAGACATGCGTTTCCCGTCCCAAGGGAAAAAATAAAAATAAGCAGCAGTCAGGAAATGGCAATTCATTTAAGAAATGGAATTACCAAAGATTTTTTATAAAAATGAAAAAATATGGCATTTATGTCATTTTGCCATAACTTCCCGTCTGTAGTGATGACATCACAATTTGTACTAATTTACAGTACGTGTAAAGAACCAAGAAAAAGACATCAACAGGCTCTAACGTCGCGGGATTTGGAGCGGCTGTAGGTAGGAACGTGGGTTCGAACTCCACGGCTAACCATCCTATCTGAGGATTTCCAGGGTTTACCTGTTTCATCACGCAAATAGAGCTTAAGAAAGACCCTATCCTCTAGCAGGCTCAGGCCTGGATAGGACTGAAAAGGCCATAAATAATATTCAGAATTCAGGAAACTCCTTCACATTCTGCTGACAATATTTAACCTGTACTTTGATAAACAAAATTTTCTGAATGATTTTACCATATTTTCACACCAAGCCACCCAATTGTTTTTAAAGATGCACAAAATCTGCACTCATTATTGATACAGTTTTCAGCAAGCAATTGGAAAAGAAAAAACAGCAGCAGCATTTTGTTTACTTTTCTCCCGTGTTGCGGGTTTTAAGCTAAAACGCAACAAGTAATGAAAACAATGTTTTTCGAAAGCACTTTGCAGAGTACACATTATTTCAGCCTATTTACCCAATCCTTATAAATTCTTTATTTACAAGAATGCTTGTAGTAATATTGCAAGCTCTTAGTTCTTACGATTCATTAATGCCTCGAGCTTCCCATATTCCAGACCTACTTCGTTGCGCTGTCAGCGAGGTGACGTCATGCAAAACGTCACACTCGCGGCTATGTCCGCGGGAAATCGAACTGGACTCCTCCTGGGACATAGTGTCCTATACTTCCGAGGTACAGATTTAAGAAACCCTTCTAATTTTTTCGGGCAAATGTTATTTATATAGAAATATTAATTTTGCGGGATAACGGTGTCATATTTCATGAAAAATGTAATAAGTGGGAATATGATAAATTTATACTTAGAAAATCACTTATCGAAAATGTCCCTGGTCTATTCCACCTTTGCTCCCCATAACGAAAATCCTGGATCCACCATTGATGAGTTGAATAATGTATGATATCAGTTAGTTTTAAACATGATCATTCCAGATATGTATTTTACAATTTGGTAGTAAAGCGCAGTAGTAGTGCTTGCCATCTTAACGCATTTGTCCCTAATTAAATCATCTAAACAGGAACTTATTTCAGACAATTTCTATGTACTACCAACTCAACTGCTGACAGTTACTGCTGGCAGAGTGATATCTAACATGACTCACTTAGTCTTTCAAACTTTTGAAGCATAGTCAAGATGTCCGCTTTCAAGATGGCAGCCATTGGCGTCATACCTTCCAATATGTATTATCTCCTGTCCAGTAACCATTAATAACCATATGCTTTCAATATATGTAACAGTTCATAAAAGAAAAGTCGTTTCCCGTACTTTGTATTGGATTTACCTGTTCTCTACTTCCCATCTTTCTCGGGTTCCCCTGTCGTCATTTGTTGACGGCAGATCCCATAATTTTGGCTGTGAAGGTTTACCTAGGCGCTGTACCTACATACAAAATCAGGCTTGGTCACCTGGCGAATGTTCCTTGTTAGCAAGACTAGTTCAAACCCGTATAGACAATCTAGATCACAGGAGCGCGTCACACGGTACCGGGTGAAAAGTTTTCACTCAGGAACCATTAGGGTACAGAGGTATTTGAGGTGTATTTGGAATGGTTTCGCCAAGTTAAGTTCAAGTGCTTATTGGTAAGAAATATCATAGGTGGTTCTGGAGATGGGGCAAGTTTCAACTCAGGAACTCCTAGACATAGGAAGTTGTTGAGGTGCCATTGGAAAGGTCTCGCCGCAATTGTTTCAACCAAACATCGACAATCTAAATAGCCTAGACGGCGGTATCGAAAATAAATTTGAACAGTCTCCTGACTGGGTCCCTCTTTACCTGTTTTAATTACTTTATTTACGACCATGTGGAATAATATTATATCTTTAAAATCGTTTAAAATTTATATGCGCAAACGGTACCACTTTGTGGAACTCGCTGAGTTGAATATTATAGTGGGCGTAACTCATTTTCGATAGTTGTTTAGTTATTATGTCTTTTCGTCTTGCGAGAGATGTCCCATCAATTAGTCTCCAACAACGTTGAACTACATTCGGACGATATCGATTAGCCATGTTTTAGAGTTCTCTTTCGAGGCGTCGCTATCGAAGATGTCGCTCTAGCAACGTTCATGTTGTTACCAGTTTCTTCCTGTCGACCTACCGCAGGTGGCTTATTTATACAAGTCCAAACTTCAGGTCGAAATTGTAGGATGTAAAAATACTTCTTACACGATGAGGAGCTAACAATAAGAACCAGAAGCTTCGACACGGATGCAATATACTTGAATAGTTTGGAGTTTTCTTTGTTATTGACATGTGGTTGACTTAAAAATCAGGTTCAATAATGATTGAACTAAATGTCGATGTGATTATTATAACAAGATTCTCACAATAAAAGTTAATTTCTGCGAACTCCAAAATTTGTTGAAGGTGATTGAATAGGAATCTCCGCATGCATTGAAGTGTCTAGATTTCATTACCACCAGGGAATAACCAACTCATGTGAAGCTCGAGAAATGCTCCATATACACAGATAAATAGACATGATGTGGTAGATTCGTTATTGGAACACCTCTTTGGCAAATGAAAGATCCAAGTTTGAACTCCTGCGATGCCCCGGTAAATTTTTCTGTCATCCTTTTAACTTATACCATACACAAGGTCGTTGTAAATCTAAATAACATCTAATGCTTATAACTAATTAATTTGCCTCTTTTTGGACAAGCAAATATCATACATTGTATTTTACATGAAGAGCGGAAAATAACTACAAACTAGAATGGCAAAATTTGCAAATTCAAACATAAAAGCACAGAACGAGAAAAGATCTTATTACCATCTACTTTTTGACATAGATAAGATAGAAACCAGAAAATATGTATTTTTCTGAAGTTTTAAAAAGAAAAAGCAAAATTTTCCAGAAGCAAAATTTCTCCAAATATATATAAACGTGTAAAACCTTTGGGATACCAAATATACAGTGATTGCGCCAGACTCACTGTGAGGGGGACCCTCTTGCCCCCCATAAAACATCTTTACATTTTTTGTGGTCAAAAACCGATAGAAATCATGCGAAACTGCACTTACACCCTTCCAATTTTGATTTTACACTCCCCAAACTCAAATTCCTGGAGTAATCCATGACATATAACATATGATTGTTTTATAGTGGATACTACAGATATAAAAACAAGTTATTTCATGAATATGATCTAGAAACATCGAGTTGAGCATATAAAAGCTTAAGAAATGGTGGAACAGCTCAATTATAATCACTTGACGGACCTTGTGTTCACAGTGTTAACAATTACGAAGCTGGTTTTGCATGACATTCTAGATTGAGCTGTGTTAGAACAGTCACTTTGCAAATTCTAGCAGTAATCTGATATCATGTGTATCCCATCTTCCCTGGTAACGATCCTCCATGTAATTTAAGTACAACTACAAATAGTTTTGTTGCGCTGAGTAAACAATTATATAATAATCTTTCTAAGAAATCAAAGACCTTGAAATAACAAAGTTAACAAAATATAAGAGAAGCATTTGTAAAATTATTACTTTTTGTAGAAACAAAATGGTTGACACTTTTCCATATTTATAGTTGGTTTCCTCCATACCACCTTTCAAAGTTAATGTTTCTTCTATTGTTGCGGAACTTGTAGAAATACATCATTGCAAAAGTAGACACTCTGGTGTGGTTAAAATTTTCAAACTTAGAAACTTCCTCCTCGTCTAACTTAGAAAACTCCCGATATATTTAAAGAAAATGATATAACACGAAAGAAAACATTCGTCTCTACTGTCACTTCTTCTGTAATTGGTTATTTTTACGCATTGAATTCCTTGTGATATGAAAAGTAAACAAACTAGACGAAACGTTTCAGAACTTATCCGTAAAAGTAATAGAGTCTACCGTAGTTACGTCTTGATTTAGAATGTCTCTTGTTATCCGTATTGGAAAATATTAATAATTCAGTCTCAGTTCCTGAAGCATGAACTATTAATGTTTTCCTGTGAATTTTTATTTGATTTCTTACCAAATTCGTTGCGATTTTTTTGTGTGTTTAGCTTTAATTGTGGTGAAAGAGAGTAAATTACTCCAATTAGGAAATAACGTACTGAAATGTTACAAAAACATTGCTTGTTCAACACCCAAATTGCCAATGTCCAATATCTGGTTTAAGTTGAAACAAGGTAAAACATAAAATTAATCATAAGTGAATAATTGTCCAAGGACTGAAAGTCCTAAAAAATACTAACAAATGTTGTCTTCCGAACAGCAAAATCAGTTTTGCTACTTCGCCGGATTTGTCAAAGAAATGAAAAGATTCAGCAAGTGTTAATGAAAACATATCATTTGCAAGAGAATAAAACTGTACAGTGCAGAATAATTAACTAAAAGGATAGTGAGAAAGATGTTCCTGTCACCAAAGATGAAGATGAAACGCTAGTCATGGGCAATAGCTGGCTGCTGGTGGAGAAAGAAAGGATGGTAGAGGACCGTTTGTTTCCGGCGAAAACAGTATTTCTTAGCGCAAGGATCAACCTCAACTTGATACTTGCTATCCGAGGAAATAAAGAGGAACGCAGAATGCCTTATTTGTGTAAAGAATTATGCGTGCGATGTTATGGTGTGGGGAGTAGTAACAAAGTGTACGGTAGTTGTATTTTGCTGACAATTCCGTGAACAATGTGTTTGACGAAAATGAACTCAAACGCTGGGTAGTGACTGCTAAAAAATGATGGCCTCTGTGATAACTGTTGAATTCTCAGGAATATATAGCACGATATAGTTAAACATAGGGAAGAATATGTTTATATTTTAATACAGTTCCCAACATGACTGGCAGTAACATCTTTCTTGGGAGCCTATAAATAGACCTTAATTTCTTAGAAGGTTTCAATTTTGGGCTCCAGGTATCCTTGCTAAGTTCACCAACCGAAGTTACACACTTCTCAACTTTTTTCATTCAAGTATCACGAATTTCCGACACGCACTTGTATCATAATCATATGTTATTTTTATTGTGATTACCGAGTTAGGATCAATGTTTTCCAAATTAGAATGTACAGTAACTTCTCTGTTACGTATTTTCTTCTGTCCATGTAGTAATATTGATTATCAGGAAATATTCTACAAACAATATAAATTAAATGTCTTTATTTAACAGCCCTGCCTTGGAGTAGCAAGCAGTTGTAATTCAAAGAAGACGATTTGTGTTCAGAGACACAACTTTCCATCGACGCTCTATATTCTATAAATGACTTATCGAGACCACAGTATCCACAATTTTAATACAAGTAGCTTTCACGATACAGAGAACTTCACCAAACGGGAAGCTCCACCGAGTATCAGCTCTAGTCCTCTGTATTTCGTGGTTGGGACAACCTCGATTGATCAGATTTAATATACAGTTTTGTGGGAATGTAGAAATTTCTTACCAAAGCTCAACTATACAATACGAATATATGTAGAAAAAACACTTATTTCCAATTCTCCGAGAAACGTGAGATGGACATTACATATTTTTTTGGATACGTTAAAGTAGTACAAAATGAGTTTAAAAAATTCAGAAGAAATACTTTTGTGAGTAGAATGGAGAATATATTGTAAGTTTTCTTTAAACATAACAGTAGCCGTAGTTTCAAACGATAAAAGAAATGTAAATTTATAAAGGCGTCAAAACTTACCAATACCTCGAAAATCCAGGACAAATTTATTATCAACTCAGGTCGGCTTATTGTTGTACATCTTCTATATTCGTTGTTACGCAACGACGCTAATTTTCTTTCAAATTTTAAAAATATAAGATTCATTATTGACTTACTCATTGTAATAAAGTTAACATTCTGCATTACTCAGAGCTGTACAAGCCAGAAACATGTTCCAAAGAAAGCCGCGAGGGTCCATTTTGCGTCTGGAGTGCAAATATGAATATAATTAACCCTTAACCGTGCTAGTGGGGTATCTGAATAACCCATCGCCTCTTTTCCTTAACATATTTTTTCTTCTAGTTGATAAATGTCTCCGTCCTGCTCTGTAATTTCATTTTTCGGTGTGCTTTCGCACGTTAAGGCATGCTCTTTCATTTTGCATCAAACAATAACATTTTATTGGAGTGCAAGAATACCCTAGCAGCATAGTTACGTCACGTTTTTTTTCTCTTCTATAGTTTGACATTTCCATAATTTAAAATACTAGTTACTTGTATTTTAACGCATATATTAGTTACGTTATACCAGAAACATAGCTAATAATTACGCAAATACTAGACCTTCAGATCAACAGCAAATGCTTGATTTCCTTCAGAATGATTTAGAATCTGAAGTTGAATCAAATTTCGATAGTGATTTCTACATTAAAATAAGTCAATCATCTGATATGAACAGAGCGATAGAAAACAATCAGCTGATGACAATGGATTTCAGAAGAATTTTTTATTTGTCAAAAATAAATGTTTTAAATGAAACAAAAAACTCTGGTGAACAAACCTGCCAGGTCTTCTAATATTATAGTTCCTCCCGAAAGCGCACATATTTGCAAGAAAGACATAAGATATCTTTCGAAATAACTGTAAGAACTTGTGAAAAGGATGAGGGGGAGAGATACATAGGAAACCTGAAAAAAATAGATTTCAAGAGAGGCATCCAACCCATTCAAACATACCACAATCCAGCTGATGAGGAATAAATTTTAGCTTCCTGTTCTTAATCCTGGAGATGTGGTAAGAACATGCAGATTAAGATATTGTAAAGCGAGTGGTAATATTTATTGAAAAGGGGGAGAAGGTAGCTGAAAGAAAGAAATAGCAGATTATAAATTATTCTGATTGAGTGATTATTGTGATTAAATAACCATTATTTATGTCTTAGAGATAGTCTATTTAGTGAAAGAACAAATTTTACTTCATTTTTTACGGTGTAGGACTCAAAACAATCCTTTTCTTTACATCTTTAAAGAATATATATTCCCACATCTATAATAACTAACGTTTTTTTATGTCTTTTTAAATTTAGAATTATTTATCCTTTAGTGCTATTCTTATTAGGTTTTAATTAATGAACTAAAATACATATGCTAATGCATAATATGAATAGTTTTCTTAAGTATAAGAAATTGTGACAATAATGCCCTCGATCATAAATGCATAAAAGACATTAAAAGAGATCACTTTACAAAAAAAAAATCGTAATTAATAATTAAAAGTTGGCACTTAGTGTAACATATTTGGAAGTGTGAAATCGGAAGGTTATTTAGCACTTATCTAGATTCTGTTTAACATTTCCTGTAATGATATTACGAAATAAAAGATGTACAGTATATTCTAAAGTTAAGTTTTCATTTTGGGTATGTACTTACCCAACCAACACACAAACGTTAGTTTTTTTACCGGCACAGTTAAAGGTTAATAGCTTTCTACATTTGTTTGACAATAATCGGGGACTATTTAACATATAAACAAAGGTTTAAGTAATTAAAGCACGGTCTGTGTACTCTTTCGGATTTTGATAAAGTCGACCATTAAAATTTAAGGAGATTAATTAATGGTGAATATGCACTGCAGCCTCTCCCGTCAAATTCAGTAGCTCCCGAAGTGTTTCGCGAAAGCGTTTTATATGCACGAAACATTTTAGCTGTAAAATCTACACTAACGGCTCCTCGATTAAAACACTTAGTTTTTAGAGCATATACTATATTGGAGGGGTGTGAGAATATGAAGTCCAAATATGGATACAAATGTAACTGACAATGTTGGCGAATACCCTACTTCAAGATGGAAGTTGAGTTAGGAGGAAAGAAATTGAACTGCTGTCATACGAATTAAAAATTTAGATATGTAAAATCAGGAATGCACTTTCATTTATTAATTTGCCAGAGAGGTTCATAAATGTTATCGTGTGTAAGATTTATAAATATTTTAGTTTATTTTAAGTCTCTCGATAGTAAAAGGCGAAATATTTCTAATAAAATGGGATGTTCTAACCCTGTTTTGTCCTTCTGTCCGTTTCAAAAATATATTTCATGAACCACAAGGTGTAGATACATGGTTGAGGTGTCGTTGCAAAGGTATTGTATTCACTATCTCAGACACCAGAACAGTTTCGATCGTTGTAGTGGGTCTCGAGATATTACAGGTATCCAACCTATTTGATTTTCAAAGTAATATACTTTTACCTTAGTCTAAAGATAAATATATGGGAAAGGTCTGCTGATTTTTTCACATACGAACAGCGCAGTTCACACTAGCTGCATTCTTATGTCATCAACAGACCATTGCAGATTTAGCAAGTCGGTTCTGATTCTAAACCTATCATATCACCTATGTACACAGAAACCTTAATTACAATAGCAGTTTAAAATAAATAAGAGGAAAATCGGTATGATTGGTAGGCAATCTAACATATAAGAAAGTCAGAGTGCGTGTTGAGGGAAAGATTAATCTACAACAACAAAAGTAAACGTTTCATGCATAGCTTGATAATACGTTCTTCTCGGTGAATATTACATTATTAGGAGTTAGTGAAGAGCATCTAGGTAACTTTATCGAATGAATAAATGTTTTTTTTTTCTTTTATGAAGACAGTATTCAGTACTTTTGTTCTGAGTGTCATTTCCTAAAGCAATTAGAAAAACAACCGAAATTTCTGATTGTATAATAATATCGAATTATAGGATTTATTTCGAATATAATACTAAATTATTTTCATATTTTTGTTTTAATATATTTTTAAAACATTTTTTTAACGTTAATGTTGTATAGCCTGTAGGAAGAACACGAGAGGAATACTAGGAAAAAAAAAGGAATACTAGATATTTCTTTTGTACTTAGAGCATTCTAAAAGTGGGTTAAACAGACTTCATCTCATATCTCTAACTTACATAAAAGACCACCTCTCATATCTGATTTACCAGCCCGTGTTTGCAGAGTGAATAAAATTTGTTGACAACATTTATAGTTGTAATATTATTATTATTTGTATTACCCATATCTTACGTATTATACTCTCAGAACAACATAAAACCGAATCTGATCTTAAAACAGTAAAACAATGAAGTTGTTATTCCTGGTAGCAACAATCAATATTAGGATTAAAATCTAAACTATTTATTTACTAGCCAAGGCTACGGATGAGTAAAATACGTTGGCAACACTTAGTCGTACTACTACTACTACGAATACTACTGCTACTATTACAAATAACTACTTATCCTACAACAAATACTACTGTTACTACTAATACTACAACTACTACCTCAAATGCTACTACAATGCTTTAAAATATTAAATCTAAATATTTATTTACAACAATCTAAATTTAAATTTAAAAATCTATTTTTTAACAAATATTTATTTATTACATACGAGATAACAATAGCCGCATCATGAATTATTTGTAAAATCAACAAAGTCTTAAGGAACAACCAAAATGAAAAAAAAAACGAACACAAACAACAATAAGGGAAACAGCATTTAAACAAGAAATATCTCCTCCAATTCCTTCCCCAGCGGCAGGGTTCCAAAAACTGAAGAAACATTACCACACTGAATGGCGATATTAATACGCTGCAATAAAAAAGCTGTTGCGTGAGCATTGCTGAAAAAAAAACAATGCGTCGTCCAACTTCCTTGATGAAATTTAAGCCCTCGGTGCTCCAAGTACCGCTTGACTCGATTGCAATGGCAATGAAGATGAATTTATCCAACAGAGAACTGTATTTTCTGTTTTTGTTTCGACCTCTTGAAGGGAAGCAGCACTACCAGTTAGCAAATATGAATGAAGAAGATTCGAGAGGGCAAACGTATCAGCACAAGTAAAATCCCATAATAAAAAACTTCCTCTTTTCCAAGAGGAAGTCATATCATTAGGTCTCTTACCATCGGAATGACTACATCTAGATGGTTCACGCACTGAAGGTACTTCAGCTGAAATAATCGTACGAAGAGTCACGTCATTTACACTGGCATGACGAATGTGTCTACCAGTACTACGAACACAAGAGAGACCGTGAAGGCATCTTTGATGTACGAAGGCCCCACAAGCTGGGCAATTGTGAGGTATACAGACATCAGCTTGTAATCATAAAGCAACAGCAATACGAAAACTTTAATTGGATAAGTAGGGGCCCAGAGGAGAAGAACGTAGGGCCTGAAGCCAAACACAAGAATCTGGAGAAACAGCAGCAAGAAGTCTGGCTTTATCCTCAAGACAACGGGGGGATTGTAGAAGAAACGATTGGGTACGTTGAATAATTTGATCATTCCAAATGGCCTGAGAACTACTGTAGTCTAAAGAAGGAGAATCCATTCCGGTTAAACAAGACAACCGATCTTTACAACCATGAATAGCCACGTCGGGATCAAGGCATTAACCAGGAGGAAGGATAGACTCTACAAGACATGGAAAGACACTAAGAAAGACGGAATCGCCAAATTCATGGCCCGACGAATACCAAACCCACTTGAACGAACGGGCAAATTGGCCTGAAATCAGGCACTATTACTCAGAGAGCAGTTGCGGATTGATTCGAGGCCAGTCTGTAAAACACAATGGTATCTCTGTAACAATGCCTCTTCCCGCTAAGAAGGAGAACAAAATAAAAAGTACATTGAACGGGGGACGGAAAAAGAAACACGAAGTAGATAAAATGCTGAATGTGCTGAAATCAAAGAGAGGCGAGAAGAGAAAAATTCTAGTTTAGATATCTTCTCAAACAATAGACTACGAAGAGCATTGGTAGAGATTGCTGATCCAAGCAGATATGCTGAAGCAGAAGTTATAGTTCGTATTCCAGGGGCTACTTCCATGAATATTGAATAAAGGACATCGTACTGGCCTTACTAAGCATTAAGAAAACCAAATTTGCACTTTGAAAAATTTAGATGTAAGCCAATTTCTGATGATGTGTCCTGAATTTATGTAAAGTTAAGAGAACTAGGTTAGGACCGTCCGCGATAGTGCCATAATCCAAATATCATAAATTCAATTTGGTAGTTATAGATTTGACGATAGATTGAACTGTAATTGCAAAAAGAGCAGGACCGAGGTGGTCACCCTGTTGGATTCCACGTTGAGATAAAATAATGTCATCACCCAGAAAAAGATCACTTGGTTAATAATAACATTGAAAAACGTAATGATGAATCAACGGGAAATGTTTTGAACCACCTTAAACATGGCATCTTGACTTAACTCGTTAAAGGCATTACGAAAATCTATCTTTACTATAGCCTTAGGACGAAGATGATGAGAAAAAAAAAGTATATGCGAGCAGCATGGACAGTAGCCTCGGCACTGTAAGGAACACATACACCTAATTGGTGAGGGGATAGAAAAGTGTTAATTGAATCACGAATTCAAAATATATAATTTTTGCTGTTAGACGATCGCAATGAGGCGAATTCCACCACTGTTCTTTCTTAAGGCAATCAAGGTTGCACCAAAAAAAATGGACGAACTTATATGGGTGCTTTTCCAGAAGAGATGATAGAAATAATGTAGCATAAAGATGTAATGAGTTGTTCTTTTAAGTCGACATTGTTACACATCAGAAAATCTTTTAGAATTGAAGGACGAAAGCCATTGAAACCATCTACAGATACAGAAGGAAAATATTTGACAGCTTTCAAGAGTTTGGAGGCAGACACTCGAGTTATTATGGGACCAGAAGAAGAGGATCCGGCATAACAAAAGAATCAGATGGAGATGGATGTTTTCTTCTTTAAGTCTTTCAAAATATTAGCGTCTGGCGTAACTATCATGACACCGGAGGTAAATAAGCAAATCGCACCACGAACATCTCCATCAACATTATTTACTGATCGTTGTTTTAACTTAAAAAGGGAAACAATGTATTCATTTCATTGTTATAAGCACCAAAATTACTGTTTTTATTAATTAGATTGCGACACAGTCACTTTCGGCGACTTAAAATGAGTAAAGTTCCTACTACTGGACTCCAGTATGCAAAATTTGATTGAAATCATGGCATGCATATATATATTTAAATCGTGTTTGAACATACAAACGAACAGACATTTGGTTTCATTTATATAGATTAATAAAACTTGATTTCTGATATTCGTTGCGTTTTATTATTTTCAACCCGACGATCGTTTTTATATCTTCCAGCTCACATCATTAGATATTTTGTTTGATATTAAATTGCAATGCACATAATAAAATCTACCTGTTTACAACATAGTTTAATCTATTATTATTATTTTAAATTTGAAATTATTTGTTGTCCTAAGTCCGTTCGTCTGATGTCGATATGCCTTTTCAAAGTACCTTCTACCTATCACTACATACAAACCCATTTTCTTCATTCATTGTTTTATCATTTAACTAAATTTCCATCGATTCCAGAACCATTCTGCTGTATGTTCTGTTTTCAGGATATAGAATTCGCGGTTCTCTAAATAGAATACTATGTTGATTTTTATAATTAAGTGCTCTGGAACGGGTGATTTTTCTAAATAAGCGTACTTTAAAGGCTTATGTGCTCTTTCATCCTGTATTGCAATGACGACCAGTCTCTCTAATACAAAACGCCACATATTCAAATTTTATTTCGTATACTCCTGGCATCTTATGAGAAAGTGTGTCCTTTGGAGTTCTTAGAAACTTTTATTTTAATATTCGCAACAAAAATGCATTGTATATTATAATTTTTAAATTTCCTGTTTAATATATTATGAATACCTCTCATAAGTGGCAAAACCGCATAGTGTTTATCTTGATATTCCTCATTTTCTCTCTTCTTCTGTCTTCCTTTAAGTTGTTGCTGTAGTGTCCTCCTTATATGTTTTATGCTGGTGTATTCATTTTTCTGTAAGGTTTGTCATAAATACGATTATTATTGTTTCTTGTTTCCTTTATCTCTGGACATAACAGTCTATTTTTGTGTCGGACAATGATATGAATCTGCATTTAAATACAGGTTCGTGTGCGTTGGCTTCCTGTACATCTTATAGCCTAATTTTCCATTTCTCACTTTGTAAGTGAAATTGATTAAAACGGGAGTTGTCCATCCTTCTCCAATTCCATCGTGAACTTCATTTTTCCTCCACACTATTTAAAGGTTCAAGAAATATTGGAATTTCTTCCATCCCGTGTAGTCATATAACAAATATATCATCTATGTATTTATACCAATGGCTGGGTACCTTAACTGGAGATTTTACAGCTACTTTTTAAACCTTTCCACGTAGAAATGGGCGATCACTGTAGATAATGGTGATCCCATCCCGATCCAATCCTTTTGATCATAAAACTTGTTATAAGACATGAAATTTGTGTGAAGTCAGTACATGTTCAAAAACGTCAATGGTTCCTTGTGTGAAAATTATCCTTAATTCTCTAAGGGTATCTTGCAAATGTACGTTAGTAAACAATGATGTGACATCAAAACTAATATGTATATTTGATGTATATTTCCTCCTACATATAGCTTCAGAAGCATTGATTAATATTTCGCCAATTTATAGGTTGGTGATCCTATTGAGCTGACTATTGGTCTCAAAGGAACCTTTTCTTTGTAATGCTTAGAATACGCATATATTCTTTGAGGTATATCAGGTATAGAACTGATTTTCTGTTTCATTTTATACCTAATTTGTAACTTTGTATGCATGGCATTAATATTTTTCATTGTGTTTGGGGTAGGATCCCTCTTAAGGATAATGCAATCTGTATCTGTTAATAATTACTCCATCTTTTCTTTGTATTTATTCGTTTCTATAATTATTGCGGCATTTCCTTTGTCTGCAAGTTAAACTAGAATGTCTGCATTGCTCCTTAAGTCTCGTAACGGAGTTCTTTCTTCTCTTTTTAAATTGGGTCTATGTTTTCTGAAACATTTAAAAATATGGTTCACTTCATTCCCAATTTCTTCTGCACTTTCTTGTGGTAAATGTTATATCGCTGTTTCTGTTCCTGTTATGAACGCCTTGATAGGAAGATGATCTGGCATTATTACAAAATTCAGTCCTTTTCTTAGCGAAGACATAAAAGTCGTTTGAATTTGTGAATTAGTTAAATTATTCACAGTATTCTCCATCTCATAAATTTTATCGCTTATCTTCTCATATATTTTGTTGAATTTCTGCACTTGTTTCTTCTTCACACTTTTACGTAGCCATTCTTCTTTCAAATTCGTTAGCCCATCAATTATATTCCAAAATTCTGTCTTCATAATATTTGCTATTTTCAAATATCCAACAAGTCTCTCGATATGTATGACACCCTTTTCCTAATACCTCTTATTCTTTCTCTAATGACGCATATGCTTGAATGTTGCAAAATCTTCTTCTAGCTCTTCGTCTGGATGTCATGTCTAACTTGGATAAACCTTGAAATAAATCAATATTTACTTATTGATTGATTTAAATACGTTTTAAATTATTAAATGTCAATGGAACTATCCTTTGTCTTAATTAGTTGGCCACACGGGCACTTCCAGTAACAAAACACCTCCTCGAAAGGCTTTGAACCCGAACAAGTGTGCAAACTTTGGCGGAAATCGGAGCACTTATATAGATTTATATAGGTAACAGACTGACAAAGTTTCAGGAACGTTCTCGACACATTAAACTTCCAGGAAATCAAGATTTTACGCACTTCAAGTTGTCTTTCAGTATTTGCCAAACTTATGCATTCCATTTTATTTTCTACGAACACAAACTTTTCCACAAAATCCAATATAAACCTCATATCATTTTATTTCCATACTAGCGTTCCACAATAGGATTTATGATTTTGGTTTCCAGTTCAATGTTTGACATTCTCCATACAAATGATCGCTCTTCCGAACATTACATATTATACGTCAAGATTGCAGCACTCCAACTTGCCTTGTATCTGATGCATGCTATCTAGTAAAGGTTCAGCTCTACGAGCACTGGCAACCTACAATAGGCTTGCAAAAAGCTGTTCACGTCAAGTATGCAAATTTACAACCAGTTGGCAGGGCAAGTCTGTAAGATTGAAACACACTTAAAACGAAGTGTTAGTTGACAATGTTAAACTTGCAGCAAGTTGTCATTGAACGTTTGCTACAAGGATAGGTGATAATCACCAATAATAAATATGTGTCAGGTATTCCACCAACAATAATCCTTTTTTGCACGGAGCTGGAAAAATAACCCTATTAATCTTTCAACAAAATTGAACCAAGATGCCATTATATCATCAACGACTTATCCAGCTCTGACGGAGTGAAACTATCCATTTACGATACTCTTCAGAGAACGGCAAAGCTTTATAATGATAGTTTTTGTAGGTACACGCATAACTGAATTCAGAACACTAAAATTGTTCTCTATTCCTTTTCATTTTGCGAAATGCTAACACTTTGCCGCCGACCGGGTAGCCGTGCGGTATAAGGCGTTAGGTCAACGGCACAAAGGTCCGGGGTTCCAGTCCTGCCAGAGACATATGTGTTTGTGGATTTTAACTAGATGTATATGATCTATCAGTATAAAAATCCTTTCGGGGTAAAGGGAAAAGTGAGGCAATAATTCTACTCCCAAAAGAAGTGATATCCATTTTGCGAGTGATTTTCTTTGTGTAGCTACGGCAGAATCGTTTCTTTTGTAATAAAATTAAAGTATTTAGTATCCTCCCTTCCCCCATAGTGACACAAAGAAAATCACTCGCAAAATGAATATCACTTCGTTTGGGAGTAGAATTATTGCGTCACTCTTCCCTTTACCCCGAAAGGGTTTTTATACTCATATCACTTAATTTGTAAGGCTAAGACTGTCTGTTAAAAAAGTCCATAGTCTGCATACAAAAGGTTGATTTTGGACCATGGTAGGATCCATATCTCGAAAACGGTAACTCCAATCAAACAAATAAGCATCGATTTACCCCAACTTGTTGGGTCCCCAAATAGACCACCGAGAGACCCTGGTACTACCCATTTGGGGCTAAAACAAAAAGATAGACAGAATGACAGACAAACTTTTGTATCATTTGTGAAAATTCAGTGATTCAGCTAACAAAAAGTCGTAACTGTTGAACTCCACAGATTTTGAGGTGCTATACACCGTTTGAAAGGTGTTAAAACGTAGATTCTATGGTCTGAGGTCAGTTCTGTCATCAGACATGTGAAACTTAATTTCTTTTCGCACCGCCCTAGGGGGTCCCAGGGAGGTCCTACCGAAACAATCTTTTTAAGTGTCTTAGTATAGCAAAGAGTTTTGAAATGCAAGTTCAAACATCAAAGTCGGGTTTATAGTTCGCTAGATCCGAAACTAGCTGTATACATAGAATGCCGCTAACAGACTCATTTGTTTGTCAGTATCACTCAAAGAACTACTGTTCTTCATGACTATCGTGACGGGTCGATGTCCAAAGTTACTAACCTGGCCCATATAAAATGTAGTTTACCAAAGACTTTTTGCTACCAGATTTTGTGAGTAGCGCATGTAAAGGGTCACGATTTTTCTGTAGAGAAGGGATATTAGGTAATACGGGAAGTGTGTGGAACTGGTTACAGGGTATAAGGCGTATTTAAGTATTGATTAATATTTATTTTAATACCAATAGCTTATAAATCTTAAATTTAGGATATTATAAGCTTTACGCTTATAGTCATACCTGGAGGCAAGGGCGCCTATCCCCGGGGGGCTTTGGGGGCCCTGCTCCCCCAAAGTTGAAGTGGGTCCCCTATTAGGTGAAGTCTGTTCTCCTATTTCTACAGTACATGGTCATCCGTATTCCCTTTCTACGAAGCTTATCTCCCTTTGGGAAATCTATTTGATTGATAAATTCCTCCCTGAAACTCGTGTGGTACAGTACTTATATAAATTACATCACGTATAATACCCCTGTCCTGGCTAAAGAAGTTAATTCGTGCATTGCCTGCGTTGTTTCTCCAGTTTCGTGCATAACATCGATGAATACCATTTAGTAAGAAAAGAAAAGAAAAAGAAAAGAAAGAACGAAAGAAAAAGTGAAAATGTATCTGTCGTTTAACGCTCGGAACGCCAAGATCGGGTCATAAGTGACCCATACAGTCAAAATATTATTTTTGTCCATTAGTCATTAAATGGAAGAGCAAAATTTTGTGTATTCTTCACGTACGTGTCCAAAAATCTTATGGTAGAAAATGATCTTAAATCTTAAATCTTATGGTCTTAAATCCATGTATGTATTGTGTAATAATTTAAGAAAATCAAGGATGAGTCAATTTGACTCAATCTTTGCGTTTTGTGTAGCTATTTTTAAATGCCATTTTATATTAAAATAACAAGTTGTTGTCGGTTCTAATGATGACACGTCTCTTTCCAAACGACCTACACTTTATAATTTCTCAATCAAGGAGCGAAGAAACGTGGACGATGCTGCTTGTGTAATGGTAAAGACAAGTACTCCGCATACTGTCAGGAATGTAATAGCTCCATTTGCAAGAATCAGATTACAACAGATACAGTGTGCTTTACATGTGAGAGCGAGAGAGTAAGGTAGTTTAATTCTGCTAATTTTATATGTAGTACTTTCTATGTGTAAGTAAGTAAGAGACTTATGGTACCATCATTTTTGTGCAGCCATGAAAATGGTTACAAGTTCATATGATGTATTAATTTTTCTGTATTTTTCATTCTTTTGTAGTATCTACTTAAAAAAATAAAATACAATAAATAAATATAATACATTGAAATAAATACGATACAATTAATACATCCATACTCTAAAATACCTTGATTTTGAACAAATACTTTATTTGATACGAGAAATGTACATGGGTTGAAAATGACTCATCTTGGCGTTCTGTGATATTAAATTATCTTGGCGTTCAGTGAGATGAAATTATCTTGCCGTTCTGAGGGACAAGGATCATTCATCGTGATTTTGTCATATGTAAACATAATTTAAGAATAAGAAAAAAAATATACAACAAAAGTAAGCGACAAGAAGAACTCACACAAAAGTAGGGGTAGACTTGCACTAGGAAATATATCCGTCAAACTAATATTTGGATGCAATTGATATCTACCGATAATACTGTAATTTTGAGTTTCTAATACAATATATAGACAGGGAAACTATATACAACGAGTAAGAAAAGTATTTGTACGAGTTCAACAAACAGGAAAAACAGATTGTATCTTCGAAATCTCTTGCCCGTTTATGATAATTTGGATGCCTTAGATAGAATACTGTAGAACTAACTACCATTCGATACATCTGTATAGTAACAGGCAACGAGAGAGTGAGGACTACGTAAATTCATCGCAAAAAAACAACAACAAAAATGTATTTGGACAACCCAATACTACTCTCGAAATAAATGTTTTAGGTATCCTTTTGTGTACAATAGCAGTTTACGTAGTGTATTGAAGCAATCCACACCGCGTCAGGAAAGTAAAACTTGTTTGCAAGTCAAAGCTTTACCGTTGGATACTTTATAAAAAAAATATAAAACAGAGCAATTATTGCGAAATAGGATACATTCTGGCCAACCAAGAAAACTAACTGCGCGGAATGAAACCTACATTCTTCATTCTGTGAATAGAACTCAAAGAATTAGTGCTAAAGATTTGGCTACTTCACTCGCCTAGGATATGCAAGTTAATGTTACACCACAAACAATTCAAAATTCATTGAAAAAATTGGGATATAGAAGATGTGTATTCAGGGTATCAATACTGGCCACTCCATTAGTAATTATACAACCCCAAATCAACACATACCCTGCAACATTTTTACCAATTGAAGCGATGTTCTGATTTCTGAAAGCTTCACTCTTCTTGCGCCACACGTCCTGATATCCATCACTACAATACAAGTTTATCTTCGTCTCATCCTGAAAATAAAAACTTTTTTCCAAAACTCCAGGCACTCATATATATATATATATATATATATATATATATATATTTGAAATTAGAACTTCTTCTTTCTGCTTTCTTCTGATATGTGTGTTTTGTTTGTGGCTACATATCTCCTGAATCTCATTATTTTGGTTCACATCTACACATCTGTAACATTAACTTGCATATCCTAGGCAAGTGAAGTAGCCAAATCTTTAGCACTAATTCTTTTAGTTTTGTTCACAGAACGAAGAATGTAGGTTTCATTCCAGACAGTTAGTTTCCTTAGTTGACCAGAACGAATCCCCAATAATTATTCTGTTTTATGTTTCTTTATGATGTATCCAACGCTATAGCATGGCTTTCCGACAAGCTATGTCTTTGTAGCTTTTACCTTCCGCACGTAATTTGAAATTAAAGTGAGGAAGCAGTTCCAATGTTGTTCAACTCACTTTGTTCCGCATGCTGCTTATTTATGCCTGACACGGTGTTGATTGCTTCAATACACCACGCAGAGTGCTTTTGTACACAATAGGGTACCTAAAACATTTTTTTCGAGAGTATTATAGGGTTGTCCAAATACATTTTTGCGATGAAATTACGTAGTTGTCGCTCTTTCGTACAGGTGTATCGAGTAGTAGTTATTTATATAGCATTATATCTAACGTATCCAAATTATCATAAAAGGTCATGAGATTTCGAAATGGGCCATGTTTTGCGTGTAATAAGTCTGTTTTTTTCTCTTTGCTCAACTTGTCCAAATATTTTTTTTCTCACTGAACGTGAGACAAAAGCTTCTTGAACCATGCCTGTCGAGATCGAGAACCGAGAATTAAAAGAAGAAAAACAATATTTGTAAAATAAAGAAGTAGCCCGGCGGAAGGGTGAGCCGGACAGAACGAGAACCACATTTGGAAAAGCTGAATAAAACCACTGCATCGACTAACGTCAGTTTCTGTTATTTTCTAAGTTTATTTTCTAGTTACAGCAGAAACTTTGTTCTTATTAGTTAGAACATAATATGCTTTAGTGATTTTTTTTTTAACATTTTTCAAACAAAGTTAAATTCTGTAATAGCTGGCCCTGGGGAAGCCTTCATAACGACTATATGTATGTATTTTTTTTTACGAATATACAATATTTGGAAAAATCTGAATTGGATTTGTATCATATGTGCCTTCTTAGACCTTTATCTGGCAAAAATAAATCTGAATCCCCCCCCCCCAAAGTTACACAGAAATCGGCGCCCTTGCCTGGAGGTGAGAAAAAATAAATCTGATGGTGATGTAAAGTATGAAAATGAGGTACTCTGGAAACATCACAGCACTGGAAACACTAAGTACAGTGATTGATTGTAGGCACGTACTGGGTCCAGACGAACGTACCGGGCATTGAGACTTCGGTGGTGCCTGCCTTGGTGGGAAGGGGAAAACAGTCCGTGATAGGACAGTTTCTTACGATTTAAAACATCGGCTTGATATACGAGGAACAAATTTTTCGCAACTACAAATTATGTTATTGCAAAAAATGTGGAGTTTTATTTATACTTCTAGATCAAAGCCACTAGTGAAATTTCTCTTAACATGCATCAATAGGAACGACTCCAGATATTCTTGACTAAAAAACAACTCAAGTGGTTCTTTGTTAGCTTTACTCTGTAAAAGGCTGTTTCGCAACAAAGTTGGATTATTGGTAAGTTTAACACATATTTGTACCCTTTGCACACAACATAACAGCAAGATGAAGAAAGATGTAAGTGTTGGCTTATGTGAAACACACACGCCATACAGTTCTAGAATTTTTTAAAAAGCAGTATTACACTCTTCAGGTGTTATTTTGACCGCTTCAGCATTATCGCACTCTACCTAAGTACCATCAAACGAATTAATACTGGCGATGTCTTCTGGTAAGGTCTGTTTTGTGTTTTCCCACTGGCTTGCCAAACATTTTAACTGCTACTTCAACATTGACATATTTACTGTAGAACAGATTTGGCATATTCCTTCCAGGGCAGTAGATGACATGCTAATAACTTTTTGATTAGAATATCTTGAATCAAAACATCTAGGAGTACAGTGTGCTATGCTAAGAGAACCCTTGCAATCCTTGCTACAGCTGTATCTGCCAATGGTATTGTATGTATATTAATTCAGAAGAGTTGTAATGTCAATGCTGACAACGGCACAAACATCGTCGGATTATATTTCCCATTCCCTTCACATCGACATCAATCTAATGATTGACTTTCGTTCGCAACTTTGCAGAAATTCTGGGATGCTTTAACAACATATTCGAAGTTCTTCTGAGCTTGTTTTAGTCGACAAATTGTGTTGTCTACCATTCGCCATGCCTTTTGTATACCTCATCGTTGAACAGGCAGGTTCTTCAATGTATCAAATATCTACATATAAATAACTGTAACCTCTACCTTGTCATACTTCATGAAGTAATCGAGGGTATCCGCTTCAAAACAACTCTTAGCGTTGAATGTTGTTCATTCTGATATAGAATGAAATGCAACAACCACCGTTGCAATGAAGGCATGACAGCTTCGTCTTCTGAAGCTTTTGAAGTGCTGGTGTTTTTTGTGGTGCCATGTCAGGGTTGACGTTCTGCACGGAAAGTTCCAGCCGGTTTTCAAAACGTCGATATAACTCGGTGCAGTTAATTTGTTCAGGCACCTTGTGGCACCGATAAAAATCAAGCGAATAAATTTAACTTATACTTTTCTTTTTGCCATTCTCTTCAAATCTTGCTCGTTTCTCTTGTAAAAATCCTTGAAGAAACACAAGCTGTCCGTATGTTTCCAAAATATATAATCCAGTGTAAGACGTCAGGTACAAACTAATTGTCTACATGAGTACTCCACAATGCATGGACATGGTTGAGGTTCCTCGGCCTTTGCTCAATTTGATAGCATTTCCTTTTTCGATATAAGTCTCCATCCTCGTTGGCTGTCAAAAATAATTGGATCAAGATGACTCTGCAAATTTGCTACTTAATCACTTCGATAAAGTTTCCATGATTAACATATGATTCATTTATCAATTACTCTCGCTCATTCCTGTCAGCCCTGAAAGCTAATTCTTGAATCGCCGTAACTTTAACGACATTACAGTACATTTTAATAATACTTTGTTTTTACCATGGTCTGACGATTCCGTGAAGCAAGTTGTACTTGAAAAAGAAGATATTAAATACGATGCTTTTTCCTCACATATCAAAAGTGCAGACTGGTGATGGGTATTTGAAGGCGTTTCGAAATGCTTGAGTAGCTCCGCTCACTGAAACCACAGTTTCGGAACAAACTGATTGATATGGTGCATACACTAGGCAGTTTGTGCATAAAAGTTCTGGAGGTGACGAGTTGAAGCTAAACGTGGTACTACTAGCTGCTGTTGGAATCAGTTTCGACTGTTCTCGTTCATTTAGTTCATTCTGATTTGAATTAACTCCATTACTTCAGTGAGTTGGCCACGAATGCAGTTATCTTATGGGAAGGTAAAATAGCTGCCAGTTAATTTAAACATCTACTGTTTTATTCCTCTAATTCGTTCCACTGAGCCATTTTCTTCCGTTTCCCTTTTCATTCTATTGCATGGCAATAATAACGTATGTCGCACACTCGCAGTTTGTAGTTCATAGGCTGCGCTAGTACTAAAAACGGCGTGAGAAAATGATGCTAGTCATGACTTGATTAATCGACTGCTTCTGCTTGTCTGCTTCTTGTAATTTCCAATTAAGATCGGAATATTAAATAAAACAAACCCGCTTATTTAAGAGCTTTATTCGATTTCATTTGGCTTATGAAAGGAGTTAAACTTTTTAGTTAACTGCAACGGGCTATACTTAATACCACAGTGGGCTACACTCATTGTTATGAGGCTAACAATCGAAGATTTCAAACAGAAACAAATTCGAAATCAGCGCCTAGCAGAGTAGTGAGGCCTTATGAACCGACAGCGTACCAGGCAAATGCTCGGTAGGCCAGTACCTGCCTGATTAATTGAATCTCCTTGCCTAGGGGCTGCACTAAGAGTTGTGAATAGACAAATAAGCTTTCTGGAACAACATTGATGTATACATTGCAAAAATAAGAATGAGAGGATAAATTGATTACGAATGATGAGGGAAGTGAGAATGTGCTTATTTGTAGGTATTAGATATAGTCTGTATGTGGGTCCTGTATGTGCGTAACAGAGAAAAATACATAAGTACTGAATAAGTGGCGCTTAGTTTGAATTTAAACACTTCTTGTGCTGTTCCTGGATATACTTGAGAATGGTATCACGTTCAAATGGATGTATATTTTGGAACGTGAATGTGAAAAATGATAGGATTTGTTCAATGGTGGGTGGAGGGAGAGTTGAGGAGGGTTGTGGCTGAGCATAGAGTCGGAGAGGAACAGGGAGGTGTTATCTTCAGGACGATCTTTAAACTTACAGAAATATTATAGGAGTAGGTAGGATGCTGCTCGCCCCATTGGCTACAATGAGCAGATCGTTGTTGGTTAATGCACTTCTAGGTTTTATGAGAGCCAGAGCAATATGCACACTTAGAATTGTTTGGGCAATGCTTGGTGGCATGATTTAAATTCGTTTTCTGCTTCAGTGTCGAATATGTCAGGTTTGGTTCTGCGAATTTGAACGGACAACATGGATGCTCTATGTTTTCTGAATAACAAATAAACTATGTTACAAAAATGAATGGCTACATTCTTAATTCATTTAACGCTAATATTTTAACCATTTGAGGCAGTGAAAGGAAAAGTGTTGTAAGTCAACTTTTTAAATACGGCATTTAGTTAAGATAACATCTGTATTCTCATATTCAAATCTATTTCATGGAAAAGTGGTGCAAGTAGAAACTCTCTTGTTAACCGCATAAATAGTAGGATTTACTTAGATTTCATGTGAATTTCATTATAACGTTCTTACTAAAACCTGTTGTTTCTCAAATTGACTTCAAGTTGACTTACACCACTTTCCTTTCACTGCCTCATTTACTTCTAACGTTGAAAGTTAACTTCATGAAAAAACATTTCTGCATGGAGATTTGAATCATGGTTTCGTTTCTTTTGAACCAATAAAACTATATTTCATTAGAATTGATTTATAAAAACGTTTCAATTACTCACAGATGACACAGTCATTGGTTTTAATTTATTGTAATTGTACGCACCAATAAGTGTCCTGTTATCTAGAATTAGACACATAAAATACAATGTAATATATTTTACGGAAAGTGTGTTGGAAATTTAACACAATTACAACATAAACACACACAGCACATGTTGCATTTCGTATATTCTCAGAAAATGTCATTCTGTTATTCCCCTATATATCTTGTGTTCTTTACAATTTGTTGTACTCATGTTGTAGTTAATCTTTAGAGTCACAATATTAAGTAATATGCAAGTGTTTCGATATAATACTAATTAAAAGTTGTAAACAATATATTACATAAAAACGTAAATTTGATGTAATAATTTCGAATTTTCCCCCAACCAATTTAAATTAAATTACACACATATAGTAATATAACCTATGCCTTCATAACTTAACGTAAAATGTTTTCCTAATCTTTAAAACGCAAATTAAAAGGCGTAATTTAATATTATTATGATTGGCAAATAACCTCGTGAGCAAGGTAAACATATATTGGGTTTTCGTTACGTTTCTACGGAAGCACATGTCTTACTAAGGATGAGAACTAGAGTAACATACATTTTCTTAGTAATTTTTAACTTTCCTTAATGATTACCTTAATTTTGTTTTGAATATCTGCTTAATTATTTCTGAACTATCATGACTTGCACGGCTGTTTAGAATCTAATAACACTAACACGTTTCTGTACACCATTTTGTATAATTCCTACTAGTGTGAAATTAGTGATGATGCTCTAATTTGATATATCGTCGTCGGTATGACAAAGGGGCGTAAGCAACACAATTTATTTTTACAGGAGAGCATTTTAAAGAAAAGCTGTAAACTTTAATCGTCTGTCCTGTAATGGAAACTAAACCTATATTTAAAGTTAAATATTGATTTTTGTGCAGAAGCACTACTGTTTCAAAATAAATTTCAAGTGACTTGAAACCTCTCTCTGTCGTTTACGTCAATTTCTCAGATAATCCAAAATTCGAAAGTGGCGCTTACGCCACAGTAACGTTTTCTGTACAGAATAAACTAATAAAGATAGAGTTACGCCTGTTTGCCAGATGAAAGATTAACATTATGTTATTACAAGAAATATCTAAAAAAAAATTCCAAATTTGACTCTTACGCCCGTTTGTCACATCGACGACGATACGTTCTTAACTTTTATTCGGATACAAATAGTAATGTGTGTAGCGACCCATTTTACCTTGGGCACAACATATCTTACCCTCTCTCCGTTTTGTGTCTTCTTTTCTTTTTTGTTCATGCTTTGTATGCTATATTTCTCGTCTTCGGCTTTCTTCAAAGAGTTTTATTTGTCCAGTTGACAATGAAGATTAGCCATAAAGAACATCCCTTTCATTGTTGGTTGGTGGGATTTTATCTTTATTGTTTCTTCATTTTAATATTGAATATTTCTTTGCATACTTTATTACATTATTTTCTTCGACAATTTTTCTTACATTGAAAATCTTCAAAAACAAACAAAAAGGTCTGATTGCTGATTTATTTTCGTAAAAGTTCTGGTGGTAAGCCACACCCCCTTTCGCTCCGGGTTGTCTGATTTTATCCTTTTCTCTGATTGGCTGAGGACAGTTAGTAGTTAAAACATGGTCGAGTAGAAAAGGCTGCTCAAAATTTACGCTGCCTCCGAAACTTATGTAAAAACAACGTATAATACAGCCAATATTTGGAAATTTTATTAATATATAGAGCACCATCTACTGGTAAATAACAACAACTTTTGGGAAGATGTCTTCTGCATGTCTTTTATAAAAGAAGCTGTGAATCGAATGCTGCAGTTTGGCGTCTTACACCCTCCATATTGGCCTTGACGGGCAGTGGACGAGATGAAGCATCTTGATGGCAGTTTGTTTGTGAGAAGTGGTGCTCATCAATGTGTGAAGTGATTTGTTGTGGTATATGTGGTGTGCAGTGTTCTTTTAATTTTTCTGTAGTGAATAAAAATATAATTTTAGTGTGGTTGATACCCCCTTTTCTATGTGTGTGCAAGTAATTCAGCGTTTTCTTCAATATGAAATTGGTGTGTTTTTTCTGCGAAGTGATGTGCACTGTAAGAATATCTGCTTAATTTGATAGACTTCGAGGGTCGGTTATCTAAATTCAGATATGTATGTTTAATGTCTTGGAATTCCTCTTTCTCTCTTGGTCTATTTCAAAGAAAATCAAGTCTATTTCACCTACGTTCAGATAGATAAATTTCAACACTGGAGAATTCTGGTTCAAATACGTTGAATATTTTACCTTGCAGTGTAGTTGATGCTACCTTTCAGAATTCACGTTATTTTCCCACTCACCACTTTTGTTTGCTCTGTCCGGAAACTGGTATGCTTTACATTGCACGACATTTCTACAGTGTGTCCGTTTTATCAAACGTAAGATTTAACGATTCTCTAACTTTTTCTTCGGTAAACAGCAAAGTTCAAAGCTTCGTTGTTGCATTAGCAGCTGTAAGCTATTCTTGTTCATAAAAATTCGTATTGTAAATTAGTACCTAAAGCAAGTATTAAAGCTCAGTATAGCAAGATTGCATTATCAGAACGGAGGTTAGGTTGTGTGAAGTTTGAAAATGAAAATTACATACGAATTATTTTAGCAACGTTTCGAAAATATCAAAATAAATTGCTGCCTAGTAGCTACATTGTAAATAAAAATCTTATTCTTCAGTGATTGTGGAAATTTTGATTTAACAGGACTGAAGTATAGAATGCCTACCACATTTTGGAATGTAAAAGTAACCTAATCTTTTTGAAAAACAAGTATGTGAAATTTTATCTCTGTTCTTAGGCTGAGCTTTTCTGTATATAATTAAATTAAGCTTTTGTTATGTGAAATTGACAGCATTTTCAATGCTCATTTCCATGTTCGAGAGATTCTCTTCGGAACTTTTTTTTCAAGAAAATTCAGCAATCAGTCTTTTGTCTTGCGTTTGTCATTTTTAGGTAAAAATAAACTACTTTTTACCAGATATACCATGTGTCAAGAGTTTCATTATGATGTAGGTAGATTACCATCACTGCGGTATGGCAGGAAAAGTTCACAACCTTTCGCTATTTCAGTCCGGGAAGTGTTAATTTACTTATATGTGAGAAAGTAATTGCAGATGAAGTTAAAGTTTGATATTTGATCCAACACTTCAGCAATCTTTAGAGAGTAGTCATATTAGTTCAGTGCGTCCAAATTTTCGTGTTTAATATTAACTAGTGCGCGGCTGTGTTGAGCCTTGTACTATTTTAGGGGCCTAGTTGCGTTAGGTCACTTAAATAACTTTCGTGTTCTGCTTTCTTGCGGGATGTTCTAGGCTGCGTCTCCCCCTTTTTTGGAAAGCTTTTCTTCGTGTTTTAGCTTTCTGTCTTTGCCAACTTTCTATGTTTAGGCACTTCTTTCGAACTTCTTACATACATGCTTTGTAGTCTAGATTAGTGTGTGTTGGGTAGGTACTGATGGGTAGGTACCCTCCCTGCCTTCAGGTCAATAGCGATTTTTCTTTTGTTTTGTGCCCTCTCCTGTAGCGTAATGTCGGTTTGTCTCCAGGGTAGGTTAGACCAAATTGAGTTTGGGTAAGCCCCCTTTTTGCAACAGGGTGTCGCGGGCTCCGCAATTGCTGATGATTCTACTTACTTTCGTTGGAGTAGAATGGGACATTTCGTGTGCGACTTATCGGTTCCACTTTGTGGTTTCCGATTTCCAGTGCGCATTGGAAATACACTACAAACTCCTTCGCCTGTAGTAGTTTTTACTAAAGAATTATCGATAGATAAAACTTAAGGATACTGTTGGGAAATGGAGAACAAGAGTCGATGTATGCTCATATAAAGGATTTCTTATTGTTTTAGTTTTCACTTCCGAAGTGTGTGTTGCAGAATTTTCTGATAGACGCTTTAGAAAATCGACAAAGTTACGTTCAGAGTCTTCAAGAAAGTTAAGAACATTAAGGCGTGTTATGTAAAAGAAACGGATCTCAATTTTGCATTGAACAGTACCAATTCAAGTTTACAAATGTTCATTTAATTCTTCTTATAACAGTGTGCAATGGGATCTAACTTAGCCAACGCCCCAATGAGTACAGTAGTTCGAAGCCCAGTAATGGGTTAAATCGGTTGCCATTACAAGTTAAACAATTTTTAAATGTTTAACTCTTTAAAAACAAATATTAAAACTATGTTTAAAGGATACATGCCTCATTGATTAATTATGTTTGAAGTTGATGCCGTAGGCCCTAGAACCTAACAATGTTTAATCTTAACTTGTCCGTTTGTGAAAAAGCCTTCCTGTGAATACGCTCTAAAAATTCTAGGATAATATCCGTATTGTTAGTCATTTGTCATGAATTATCGTTGTCGTAACGAAAAATGTGGTCATATTTACAATATATGACGTTTCAGTAATGTCAATAAATGTTGATTAAGCATTGTTAAATGAGTATTGTTAAAGTTTCAATATCCTTAACCATATTAACAATACTCACTATAAGAGCGGAACTAACCATAAATTATTGTTGATTTAAGCTTATTCAAACATTATTTTTTTGCCCAAACGTAGACGTTTGACTTACTTCTTGTTACGGGATTAGGAATTAAAGTTAGGTTGCAATAATTATCTCAACAGCAATATAAAAATGCAAAGTTAGTTACTGCAAACGAATCAACCTTAATCTTTATATGTTCTTGATGATAATTTTGATGATGATGGCTATCAATATAATCACATGATATGAGATATTTACGAATGTTTATATTACGTTATGTATATTCTATATTTTATTTTTGTTTATATTTGCGGTCATCAGATGGCATCACGTTTTTAAGAAGAAAACTTACACGCTGGAAGTTTATTGTTTTTATACAATCAGGTGATATTTTGCCGAGTTAAACGAAGGATTATTCTTTTGTATACTGACATATGTTTAAAGAAATTGCTTAAAGGATTTTAGTAAAAATGGCCATTGAATATCTATTCTTGCGTATATTAACGTATGACTTTGTTACCGGTACTACAAGAACGATTCGAACAAATCATGTGCAAAGAAGGTCCAACTTACTTACTTCAAGTTCTGTCTGACTCCAAGGAAACATTTGAAGATTTACTTCAAAGCGAACCTTACATCTACCGACGTCGACACCGTATTGAGCCATCACGTACAGCAGCCCCCACTAGCTCTCAGATGCGAACGCTGTCAAGCCTATAATTCTCATAACATCAAAGATTGTCCAAATGCACCCATTTGTGGACACTGCAATGAAAATCATGCTACATCAAACTGCACGAATCTCCAAAAGCCTCTCTCCTGTAACACCTGTCACAAAGACCATCCAACGTATACCTACAAATGTCTTCAGAAGCCAGAGCCTATCCCTGAAAAAACAGAACTTACAGTACCTATTCGTTCCACTGATACTGCTACTACTCCAGATAATTCATTAAAAGAACCAATTACTTTTGAAGACTTACTACTCTTCACCACCATTGTACTTCAAAACGTCCATCCTTTCCCAAGTCATCATATAGGGTCTACTCACGAAAATAGACAATATCGCTAAACAACTCTTTGGATTACATATTTCTGCTACCTGTACTGGACCGTACGCACACTTATCCATACAATCGATATCTAAACGACTCAGAATGGCCTGGACTCTGATCATCATGTAGTTACTTTTCGTTTCTTGAACATTCGATCTTTAACCACTCACAAAACAGTCTTTGAGCAATATCTGCTGGACGAACTCGTTACAGCCTTTGCACTCAACGAAACTTATCTCACCCACAATCATCCTCGGATTCCTAAAGATCATCGTCATGACTGTCCACGACCCTATTTTCGAGTCAATGGAGGCACCGCCATAGACACTTAACTTAATATACCGGTACGTCCCCATATTTTTCCAGCTCCACACAATCTTCCAGAACACATTTTCACCACTCTATACGTTCGATCCAAAGCAATCACTTTTTGTACCATTTACGTCAGACCAGGCCATACTATACCTTACGAATTCTTTCAATACATTGACAATAATTTCCGTCATTATCTTATTATGGCCGACATTAATATTAATAGTCAAACTCAAGCAGATATCTATCGATTCTATAACATTATCTCAAATGTGCTTGCCGCCAAGCTTCATGACCTACCATATCCATCACGACCAATCAGTTGCACCACGCCCGATGTAGTTATCAGCTCTCCTGCTTTAAATATCAACATTCTACTACTTCCTCCTTTCGGTAGCGATCATGCACCAATATTACTGGACATTTCCAATACCCCACGCTCCCAATATCATCAGCCACCTATCCAATTCTTAGATTACCATCATGCAAACTGGCCTCAATTCCAAGCAGATCTTACAGAATCACTTCAAGACTTACCTGAACCTGCCATTGAACAGGAACTATATATTCTCGTTGATCATCTCACACACTCACTTGAAATTGCCTCACAAGAAAATATACCTCTCCGCTCTAGTTACCCTCACCAAAACCTTCAATACCAACCCATACTCTGCATCTCGCTGAACTTTTCGAGACTTTTAACGCACCCAAAAACCGATTGCATTAGAACAACATAGAAGTTGGAATGGCATGGTCCGCAACTAACTTAACGCTTGCAAACGCCGCCGCTGGATCTCTGTAACGCACTCTCATCAGAAGATTACACTACACCTGTCTGACCAATCTCTGTGGCGTCTTCTTGCACTTCACTTACCTTTCATGCTTCATTCGCTCGGTTACCCACAGACCATGGAAAAGTCTGATCTTCTTCCCAATGGATAAAATGATGCCCCTAAACCCCGACTAATGCCCCAAATGATAAAATAAGAGAAACCGTCAATTCACACTACTCCATATAAATAAAGGCAAACCCCGAAACCTTATAAATCCCTTACCGAATAAAGGGTGTACCTTTTTGAACGGGAAAACGAAAAAAATTTCGAACAATTCCCTTTGAGGATACTCAACTGGTACGAAGACGCCATCTTTTACTTAGGTGGACCAAAGTAACCAGGTTTTTCTGTTACCTTCCCACGTCATTATCATGTGCAATAAGTTCTTTTAGAGAGCCAGACTCACCTATTCCAAGGCCTTCTTTTAGACACATATTGTAGAAAGGGTGAAAACTACCTGCACAGCTATCCCTAAAGGTTGTCCCACCTGCAATTTTCTTTATAATCTGTAGTGCGTCTTTAGTAGATCTGTTCACCCTTCATCTTCAAGATTGCCTTCTTGTCATCAGTGATTTCCCTACTCACATTCTGGCTGATTCTACATACACTTATCATCTATCATTAGAGTATGTCTAAAAACGCACAGGAAAACATCAACTACTATTAGTCGTAATTCAAAATTCATCTTCCCCAACGCCTAAGCTTATATCAGTCGGCAAATTCACCAAACAGTTACGCAGTTCAGGGCAACCAACAACGTCCGGAACACACTCTCCATCGCTTCGCACTTCCGGCAGTGATAAATCACTGCCGAATAATCGTACTCACACTCTTAGTGCTTCCGATTCTGACTCAGATCAACAACAATTCATGAACTTCTCTATCTCGGACACAGAAAACCGATCAACTAATACTGCAATTGCACCCGTTCACTCTATCTTGTTAACTAATTTCGACCAACGCTATCAGACGCCGAAACAGCTGCTCCAAAAACTAAGTACGTTCCTCGAAATCTCACTACAGAAATCATATCTACACGCAACGGCATCTTATATAAATCCACTGAAACTAACTTGGCAACTACAATTCGCAACAAATATAGTGTCAGCGTTACTACGCTATTTTAAAGTTCAATTTTTCGAATGGCCCCCATACTGTTACGTGACGATAACTATTCCTATACTTTCAGAAAAGCGCGTAGAGAGCCGAGGGACGTACCTACGTTTTATGATATGCTTTAAAATATTACTTCTCCGAGTTCTATGGCCACAGACTCATTAGAAGAAACATATATGTAATTCCTTGTTTATAAGAGTATTCATTATGCATTTACATCTCTTTTGAAATATGCATATAACATAAAATATTTTTTGTTACAATGTCTCTATCTGTATATATATTTTATAGTATAGAAACTGAAACCTTTCTCGACGAACATGGTACTTTAGAACTTGTCTGGTCTCTTTCCACTTCTGCTATCAGTTGGTAGAATTTCCTTATGTGATATCTTTTGGAATCTACTATAAAACCTTAAGATGCTTATATCAGAAGTCTTGTAAAGAATTATTCTTTCTGTCGAACAACATTTAATGCCACACGCATGTTTTATTTTTTTAAATTCATTTGAGGTGTAAAGAGCAATTTCCATTAGCAATGTTTTACCTTTTACTCTAAACCCTTAACTAAGGGATTTAGAAGCAAACAGAAACAAGCGATTTTTGAAGACGGGTGTATGTCTTATATATGCACAAAGTATAACTCATATCACACACATACATTTTTTTTTCGTATATAGGAAAGCGAAAAAAACTTTTATTTCAGATGTCTCTTGCATATCTTTGCTTCTAGGACAATCAGTTATGAAATGGTAATGGAATGTAATCTCACAGGAATAATATACTTGTTTTTTACAAAGCTTATGTTAGCAACTCTATAAGTTTTATTTAGTCAGTTAGAACTCTGTCAAACTCAGGTGGAAAATTGCAATAACGACTGGGATTTTCCACTAGTGTTCAAAAGGTATTCGAAAAGCGTAAGAAAACAAATTCTCTACTTGTATTACAGATAGAACTGACTTCTAATAATATAACAAATAAAACAAAATAATTATTTCTTTTAAATAAATTCTATATTTATAGTATAGTAGGCGCAACTGCCTCATTCTACATGGAGTGAAAGTAGTTCCAAGAGAAGATCTGATGAAGACTGTGCTAGGTGTGTTTCGTGACATACTGCGTATAAATCTCCTTCCAGACAAGATTGATCGTGTTCATCGCCTCAGTGTTCGGGAAAGAAACAGGACAGGAGCTCAGATGGTACAACAAGGTAAGCGGGCTATAATCATTCGCTTTGTTGTCTACCGTGATAGGGATGTAATATGGCGAGCGAAGAGGAAACTGAAAAACACAGGTATTCTATTAACCGAATCCCTGACAGCAAAACGGCTGAAACTACTTCAGCAAGTGAAAGAACGCTATGGACAAAGGATTTCTTGGTCTCTGGATGGACGCATTTTTGTTTTAATTGGAAATACAAAACGTGTTATAACAAATCAACGTGAACTGCAAGATATCATATAGGAAAGGAAGTGAAGCCATGAAATACTGTGAAGAAGACCAAGAAGTGTCTCCCTCTATTTACTCTGCTAGGAATGACTTCAAAACGGTGTGACATCACTATGTGTGTATTTGTGTGTTTGTGTTGGTGTGTGTGTGAGTTATTATATATGTCTTATAGCGTGTGCCAGTTATCAATTATTACGAGGGCTGTATATACAAAAATATCAATCCCTCTCGTGTATGTGTTACTCTTCCAAGATAGTAAAAAACTGTACTCCACGATAGTGTGTTACATCAATAACCTTGTATCCAGTAAATACATTTCATCGTCGAGTGATGGTAAGTTTGTATATATCTCAAAATTCACTTTCTCTCTCTCTCTATTATTTTATTGTTGTGTAGTATATGAATAATACGGATATAGAAACAGAGGTTGCAACACCGACTCGAGATGCCTTCCAAGCACTCCCACAAATTCCAGTTTCACCATCAGGGGGCAGTGACTTTTTTGCCTTCTTCCACCCCGGCAACTTCTTCAACCACCGCGCTATTGTTAAAAACAGAGTTACTCAGGGCCATTCACTGTATGTCATTCACTTAAACACACAAACTCTCCTGAGTACATTTCACGAGTTTCAAGAATTAATCCTCCCCCAAAGTAACCTACATTTCATTCTCGTTAGCGAAACTTGGGCCAAGCCAACTTTAAGTGACGATCTTTATTATATACCCGGGTTTAATTTAATTAGAAATGATAGGATTCTGAAAGGAGCAGGTGGAGTTTCGATATACATCAATGAACAAATCGAAGCAAAAATTCTCGCTATGTCGCCGCCTGAATATGACTTTAGCTCAGAGTACATTATATTAGAATGTCGGATCCGCAACCAACCTGTTCTAATCAGCGTAATCTACAGACCCCCTCGGGCTAACTTCCAAAACTTTGAAGATGAAATCTCACAGTTTTTGCCATTTTATGAACACGCCCTGATACTTGGTGATATGAATGTTGATATGACATCTTTGAAAAAATAAAGCGAAAATTTTCGTGATATCATATCCTCTCTGGGTCTCTCTATGTGTCCCTTAAACCCTACCTTTCACACAACTACTTCAGCGACCCTCTTAGACTTGATTTTGACTAAGAACATTCAGAAAATGCTCCATCACGGGCAACTCTCTATTCCGGGAATATCACGCCATGATATGGTATTTGCTTGCTACTCTCTAAGATTCGAAAGTAAACGCATGTCAAAATTAATAACCTATAGAGACTTCTCTAAAATTAATGACGCTGCTTTACGTGCTGACGTATCAAATGTCCCCTGGAATGTAAAGTATAATAGTCCCTCAATAGATTATCAGTTACAATTTCTAAACGATTCATTCATGAAAATACTAAACAAACACGCAACTCCCCTTACTAGACGCGTCTCCCATCCCCCATGTCCTTGGATAATCGAACAGATCCGTAATCGTATGTCTAAACGGGATGCTGCCTACAGAAGGTACATAAGAGCCCGAAAAAGAAACAATGAAAATATGCAGAACCACTTCAAAACATTTCGGATCTTACGAAACAAATGCACTCAGTTAGTTAGAAAATCGAAACAAAACTTTGCGATGCACATAATAGAGAATACGACTAACCAAAGAGAAATGTGGTGGCACAAGCTAAATTTATTAGGTAATAAAGGAAAGAGAATAAAGCAACAAATTAGTAATACATTCACGCCAGATGAGCTCAACAATCATTTCGCTAATATAAAACTTACAAATTCAGTCAAATTCAACTTATCTGATACAAATAACGCAAATCATCAAAATATTCTAAATGAATTTTCCTTTGAATGTATTGGCCCTGAAACAGTTAAAAAAGCTATATACAAGATAAAATCATCTGCTGTAGGCAACGATCAAATTTATATTCTTTTTATAAAAAGGATCCTACCATATATTATAAATCCAATAGCCAATATGTTCAATCTCAGCCTCATGTCTGTTACTTTCCCATCTGACTGGAAAATAGCACAAGTATTAGCATTCCCCAAAACACAAAACATATTAAATGTGGACGATTTTCGTCCGATCAGCATCCTTCCCGCCCTCTCAAAGGCGCTTGAATACATTGTTAGCGACCAAATTCGGACACACCTAACAGAATACAATTTAATGGATCCACTTCAATCGGGATTCCGCAAATATCACAGTACGGCTACTGCTCTAGCATGCATCACGGATGATATAAGGCTGGCACTAGATAAAAGAGAGATCACCTATCTTACGCTTCTAGATTTTTCTAAGGCATTTCAGTCAATTGACCACAAAATCTTACTGCGGAAATTATCTCATTTTTTAATTTTTCCCAGGGAGCTGTTAGATGGGTTAAAAACTATCTGTGCGATAGGAAACAATTCGTAAGTATTGCTGGTAAAAATTCCTCACTGCGCTACCTAACTCATGGAGTACCCCAAGGAAGTGTCCTGGGACCACTTTTATTTTGTATGTATGTAATTGACCTCCCATATGTCCTCTCACACTGTAAATGTCACTTGTACGCTGACGATTTCCAAATATACATTTCATGTAGCTCACAAAACCTAGAAACCACAATTTCCAAATTAAATGAGGATCTTCAAAAAATCAGCGAGTGGTCATCTAAAAACAGATTAGTAATTAACCCAG
>JAGDQP010018232.1:0-36977 GCA_022664845.1 Lepisma saccharinum
CAATGTACTTTTTATCTGTGGACGATGCAGAACCAGTGCATGAGGACATGCCAGCATTCCTTAGCTCTACGGGGTCTACGGTCCCCAAGGGGCTTTTATTACACAGTAGACTCTTTTATTGACTTAAGTAATGCTCTTTCTTTGTTCTTATTGTAGAGATCATACATGCAGATTATTTTTTCCTAAAATATATAATACGTGTAGTATTTATGCACAGATCTAGTGCTTTTCTTTTCAGTGTTCAGTGTCACCCCTCCGTTGTTCAGTTTCACCCTTCGGTCGTGGGTGACTCTGAACAGGACACACGTGTTTATTTCCACACACGTAGCATCCATTCTGTACCAGATGTCACGAAGTGCTTACACTGAGTGTTGAACAACATATTGGGCTTTCGATTCCATGTAAAGTTTCTTCCATTCGTTGCGAACTGTTTGCTTACAAGGTGAATTACCATGAAATCGTTCAGAGTCCCCCCACCCCACTCTACTGTAAAAATAACATAAGGCTGGTTTACGGTTTATGTTCAAACAACAGAGTTTTTTATTTGCTTTCTATTAACTTCGGTAACCTTCATTGAGTTATTAGTTGTTGTTTTTTTTTCTTTTTAAACTAGTAAAAAAACTGTTTTGAATCAAACCCAATTTGATAATAATAAAACTTGAAAACGAATTTTTAAACAGAAACTTAATATTTTGTTAAAAGGAAATCGTTAAAAGTAAAGGGAGCAGTCAGTTTTATTTAAATATAGTCGCTTTCCTTAATAAGGAATGTAAATACGCTTCCGTATTTAGGAAATCAGTCCGTACGCAAGGTACAATTATTTGATACAAGTATCCTGACTACGATATATCCAGCACCGTTGGTGTTAACTACAATTTATAATTTGTAACATTCCTCCAAATCTCGTGTCTTTACTAATATTCCTATTTGGAGTGCTCTTCTATCGAAGTACAAAATTTTGTTACTAAGCCGTTGTTCAAAGTTTTTGTTTTTGATTACGCAGAGTTACTATTTCTCTCTTTTGTTATGTCCTTCTTTCTTGTCCCTTTCCTTATCTCTTTCTTTCTTTCTTTCTTTCTTTCTTTCTTTCTTTCTTTCCTTCCTTCATTATTTTTTTCAGTCTTTCTTTATTTCCTTCTTTTTTCTTTCATTCATTCATTATTTCCTTCCTTCTTTTGTACCTTATCACTTTCTTTTTTTCATTACTTCCTTCCTTATAACTTTCTTTCCTTATTGCTTTCATTATTTCTTTATTTCCTTCCTTATAACTTTCTTTCATTCATTCATAATTTCTTTCTTTCCTTCGTTATGTCTTTCTTTCTTTCGTTATCTCTTTGTTTCATTATCTCTTTCATTCTTTCCTTCCTTTTGTCTTTCCTTCTTGCTTTATCTATTTATTTCGTTCTTTTTTTATTCTTTTCAATGATTTGAACGAACCGAAAAAACGTAAAGAAACGTTGTATCAATTGAGATTGTCTCCTACGTCAAACAAAAGCAGTTTTTTTTGTTTTGTTTTTTTCATTCCAAGTGTTTTTAACTTGTCAGGGAACAATGAGGAAAAAAATTGTAAAACAAATCCGGAAATATGTTTTCTCTTACGATGATAAAATAAACGAGCGAACAATTTCACTTTAAACGATTTGCCAGCTGTCCTTTCTTTTTTCTATTATCTCAACCTCCCGTACGTAACATGTTGTCCCCACCCCATCCCGTCCCCTCTTGTTTATGTTAGCTTCTACTTCCCTGTCATTTTAGTGTATTTTATGTACCGTTTAATGGCATGATGGTACTGGAATTCCTTGGCCTAAATAGATAACAACAGTCGTCCTCCATTGTACATTTGATTTTAGTAAGGTCATATGAAAGTGACGTAAGGTGATTTTGTTAAATAATGTAGAAAATGCAATGTTTGTATCTCATCCTGGAAATTCGAAGTGAAAATAGACATTTCCATGGAAGAAAATAATAACTACATTTTTGGTTAAGGGTGAGTTAAAGTTTCGGGAATAGAATGGGGAAACCAACACCTGTCCTAGTGTCGACTTTCGGAAAGTCTTGAATCACGGATTTTCGAGAGCTAGAAGTGTACAGAAATCGGAGAATTTTCAAGATCTCGGGAATTGAATTTTCTTATGATCTGTAGGTATCTATGACTTAGGACCTCATTGGGTAGGGAAGACGATGGGGAAGGTAGCGGCCAGGCATTACTTAATGTATTCTCCCGGTATTCGACAGGTAAAACTGAGGGAAAAGCTGGAAACCCTTAGTCAGGATGGTCGGCCACGGGGTTTGAACCCGCCTACATACCCACTGCCGACCTGAAGTCCGCGACCTTACCACCTGACTAACATGGTCGAGTTCACATGAAGTCTCAAGAGCCGAGAATTACCGAGATCTCGGGGAAGTCTGGACAATCAATAAGCTTCGAGACTTCGGAAAGATGTGCTTCTTTTTCCCCTTTGGTCCAGTGGTGATGTGATTGTTATTTCGTCTGCATCCCCCAAAGCTACTGTATAGTTCAGGTGGTAACGTCGCGGATCTAGGAGTTTCAATGGATAGGTATGCGGGTTCGAACCCCACGGCTGAGCTTTTCTAGTGTTTCCCTCAGTTTCACCAAGCGAATGCTGGGATGGTACCTTAAGTAACACCCTGGCCGATATCTTCCCCATCTTGTACTTTACCCTATCCCGAACTGAGCCTAATATAACATAAATAAATTCAAATTAAATTCGTTTCCAGGTTAATTTTCTGTAATATGTTATGACTTCTGGTGCGTATCTCAAAAAATTATCTCCAATAAAACGAACTCCAGATTTAGAAACGTCAGCGTCATCATATCCAGTTTAGGTAAAATCTGATGACTTTCAACCGTTTAGTAGTCACCCGAAGCTTCAGTTAATAATCCCAATCTTCCTGAAATAATGAGCAACCCGATGAACACGAAAGTTGCGCTGGTTATCTAAGCAAAAGGGGGTAAATGACACTACCTTCGTCGTGACTTCAAACACTGCAGTTTGTTTCATAAATTGTAAAAAAAAAAGTTATACACGTTTTGAACGTACCTTTCCTCAATATTCCCTTGTGGTAATAAGAGTAAGTAATGTGTACAAGATGTGTATTGAGCTGATAATTTCTTTAACTGGTTTTAAAATATAAAGGAAATGCACAATATTTTTTACAGCGTATGAACGAACAGCAGGATTTAAATTAATGTATTTAATGGGGTTACTGTGCTTCCTTTTATACATGCCCTGATGCCAACGTGAGTTTAAATTATATTTCTGTACAGTCGACATCATTACCGGAGTAAACATAATCTCAGAAAGGAAACATGAAAGCAGGGGCGTAGCTAGGCTGAGACAACTGGGGTAGGGCCCCGGGGTTCACAGGCCCAGGGAGCCCCGTCGGCTGTGTCGTGAATATTCGCAAAACATAATGCGAAATTCAGTCCGTCAGAAAAAGTATTTTGGGGAAAATGAAAAAATAAAATAAACCGTGGTAGTGGTACGGTACTGGTGGAGATATGTTACCTTCCCCACCTCCCTGCTCGACACGTGATATCGGTGTTTTTCGATCAAGTCTGTCCCGCGAAACAATTATGTTGCCTATTAATTGACGGCAAAGTGTTTTCTTACATATCAAAGCATTTCATTACAAATCAAGGTACTGCTCATGTACCTCCTGTACATAATTGTTATTTATGTGTCTAAAATAATAAAAAAAGTAATTATATGACCTACATTTTCATGGTCCTGGGGGGAAGCCCGTTGGCAAATCTCTGCCCAGGGGCCCCGCTGGACCTAGTTACGCCCCTGCATGAAAGTGGCATGGTTTGACTAGTAAGCCAGTAAGAATTCTATGAATCTATTTGAGACGAAATCTAGTCCGTGTTTATTGAGTTTTTACTGAACGATATTTTTAAAAAATTGGGACTCCATTAGTGCTGAAAATTGGTACATATTTATCTGCTTTTTTTAGCCTTTTTAATTTATTAGCGATAATGACACGGAATGAGCGACCATTAGTATTTGTGGAAGATTCGCGCGGGGTCGTGTCTTGTCGGGTAACACGAAAGTCAATCCGATGTGATCATATTCGACTTGCGTTGACCCGACGCGATCTGTGACCCAAGTTGGTCTGTCGCAACCCGAGTGGGTTGGTCTGACCCAAGTCCCGTTTGAGAACACTAGGCCCCAGGTGCATAGTCTGTATTGTACATATTATTTGGAATTTGCCTATTGGAACCAAGGAACATGCCCTGGAAAAGTTGAGAACCGAGCAGGGATTAATCTAAAAATTTCTGTCGTGGGAAGCAGTTTTTTTTAGGAGGCTGCAGGACCGCTCTGAATCAGAATTTTACCAGATCCGGTACATGTGCATCATCTTTTACTTCGGTTATTATCGTTCTGATTAAGTTAGAGTGATGTATTCACAACAACAAGATGGCGGTTCTTAGGCCATTTAGGTACCCTATATCATGTTTTATCATAGAGACTGATCTTGTCTATTTTCTTTGAGAACAAATCTCATATATCTATCAGCTGCTAAGATTTATTTCTATCGTCTTTTTCTTTAATTTAAGCCTTCTATGTACCCTTAAATTTTTATTCCCATTCGCTACATCTCAATAAAGACTCTCTTACCCCCCCTCTGAATATTTTATGAGTTTTCCCTGCTACTGCTCTAATCTTAACAGCTTACTTACGTATTCATGGCAATAAGCGGCTTTCCCACATCGGACTGAACGTAAGGCATTAGTGTTCTGTAAGCGCTGGATTTAACCATGAAGATAAAAAAAAAATGTTTACAATATACCAAGAGATGAACAGGAGGAGGTCTTTCTCTTTACCAAATCGGCTTATCGGTGTTGTTCACGTCCACAATCTTCCTATGTTCCTTATCCAAGCGCAACTGTAATTTTAGATATTTAATATACAGTATTCAGAATTGGCAGACACTTTAACACTAAGGTTATGACTTAAGATTTTGTGGTGTCACATATAGGGTATAGATAAACAGAGATATGGATATTGAAAGGTAGATTTTAAAAAAAAAACGTTGGCTTTGAATTCGGCGTAGAATGTTGTATTCGGGAGGTCATGAGAATAACCCCAGCGTCCGGTCATCCTGACTGAGGTTTTTTACCACTCAGTGACACCAGCCAAATGCTGGGATGACACCTTCAAAATAGGTCCTGGTCGACTTCTTCATCATCCTTTTCCCTCCCCTATCCCAGCCTTAGGCTTAGATGAATTCCAATAAAATTCCAATTCAATATAAACAAAACACTAAGTTCACATTTAAAGGGGAAAAGTTTTCAAGGAAGACTTTTAAAAAAAAGTACGGAAGGTAGCCCTCAAGAGTTTGACGGTAGCTATTGTAAAATAGGAGGCAAAAGTTTGTTCGATTTGATCAATCTTCTACGAATAATTTCAGAATGGATGGACCTGTTTGAAAACAGGTTTCAATAAATCAAGTTCGCATTAAATTAATGACAACTGTTTTTTAAGTTACAGAAAGAAAACTGGTTTTATTTTCATTCATCTTCAAATTTACATTTCGATGACTTCCAGCCCAGTCTCACACTAATTTTTTTTTTTTAATTCTTCACTCATCGCCCAACATACAAAAAAAACTTCCTTTTTAAGTGCTTCTCAGGGGTTTAAGAATATTCTAATTCTTTATTTTGCATGTTCTGATGACATTCCTCACACATCCACTCGCACTTCAATACTATCTGGTTCGAAACAGTACGGGAGGTTATGGGTGTGTAGGTGTGAAGCAGTATATATGTATGCTTGTTCGATATGATAGAGTATCGATTGCTGGAAATTACCTTGGAAAAGAGTAAAAAGTTTGTTTTGTTCAGGTAGCCTCTATGTTCGTGTATTGTTCTATTTGTGTATGTGTTTAAGAGAGAGAGAGAGAAAGAAAGAAAGAAAGAAAGAAAGCATTGTATGTGCAATATGATACTCTTATGACCTGCGGCATTTTCCTGCTGTTGTTATTGCTTGAAATGCATCTTAAAAAAGCCTGATCTCACCTTCATTAAAAGGTAACCTTGTCCAAAGAGTCTATATAACATGAGTAGCCATAAAAAGAGCTCCAGCGGAAAATATAGAGAAGCCAGGTGGCGCTGGCGTTTTCTTCTTCTTCTAACTGGGAAAGGAGGAAGAAGACCTTCAATCAACCAACCAAGGCACAAAATTTCAACTCGTTTTCTCTCTCTCTCTCTCTCGTTTACAGGTAGTTAGGTAGGACGACAATTAATATTGGTTATTAGCAAGAACACGTATATGGTTTCTTATGCTAGATTTAGAATGTTCCAGATATCATTTTCACACAGAGTGAAACAACTTCTTTCAAAATGTAATTTTCTTGGCTATACTGGTACCTAGTTTCGTCTGAAATTTGAAGGATGATGATCCTTAGCGGTAATAACTTCCGTAGAAAGGGATAAGATCTTTCTTTTCTGTCTACCATACGGCAGTTACACACTGGGACTTTGGAAAATTATCATATGAATATAATAGTTAGTGGATGGATACGATTCAGTAATTAGGTATTGGCCAGTGTAAATATTGCCAACATTTTAAACCGCGTGACAAATATCTTAAAGCTAGTGTAAATCAACTATCTCTAACGCTAGATGGCAGCACCATCTCCGTATATGTTTATTGTATTCTTATCGTTGTACGATATTGCAATGTTGCTCATACAAATTCAAGCCTAGAGAGTTCAAACTTGCAGAGCTGCAGTTCAAACGTGCTGTATCTCCTGGGGAAAACGCTTCCAGATTATTTTCACGGCTTCCAGGCAGATTTCAATGTGATTCTCTGCTCGAAAGCAAGGCTAATGATCCATTTCTGAAATGGAAGATCACGGTGCGATGAAAAATAAATCACGTACAGGAACATGGTGCGAAAACTGTCCTGGGAAATAGGAAACCTCACTCCAAAAGTAGGCCTGCATTCAAAGAAGATATCTGCTGGGACTAGAAGGGCGTTGTGTGTGAAGTGTGAAGTGTTCGTGCCGCCCAGCAAGACATTGAAATCCAACATGTACTGGTCGGCTGGTCCCAATTGGACCTATTGAAAGCAATACTGAATATAACCCAACATCCGCAATGGAAAGGCGTCGTTTTTCATCAGGACAACACCAGGCCACACATCTCTTTACTCGGAGTACCATCTACTCCAGAGCCTATAGAATTCAGTTCCTCCAGAGCTTCACTTCCCCGGAAGTTTATGGAACAGTTCATCGCCCAAGAAGTTTTATTAATGATGAAATCGTGCAGATTATGACAGGTTGTGCATCTGTCACATGTTCTTCAATAACTCTATCCTATGTTCGGACGTAAGCCATAGTGCTGTTACCGCCCATACAATTCATTTAATCTTATCTGTCTTATGTACAGATATGCCAACACTGTCTTTGAGTTTCACTTTATTCCACAAACTTTTGGTCCAACCCAATATATCCGAAATTAAATCTTTTGAAAACTTTCCATTTCTTTGATCGTATTATATACAAAATAAGAATACTGTGCTGTAACCATTTTTCATTTTCTTTTGCACCTTGTTATTTTGTTTCTAAGGTATTTCTGTTCTTTGTGAACAGTCCTCGACGTGGTAAACACAATTATTTTTCATGTCAAGTTCCCTCGTAATCAGAGAAGTGCACCAAACTCTTGTGGAGAGCTATAACCTCCAGAAGAAGCGATGCAGTCTTTTGATAGTGAATCTATCCTTTTCGTACATACGATGTACTTTCTAACTTAAATGTCCGTCCTCCCCGCCCCGTCCCTATAAACACATTACACATACCTTCTTTTGCTCTTCATTCAGAACGCCTTCGTGGCTTTTTTGTTAATCGGTTGGCTACCTTACCGTGGTGAAGGCCAGTTAATGTCGCGTTACATTTTTTTTTTCCAAGTGTGCTTTATGGGTATGCACGTGTGTACATAGTTTTCTTTTTTTGGGGGGGGGGTCGTATGGGTTCTGTGTTCGTATCCACCTACACAAAATTGCAATTAGAATTTAGAAACAGAATTACTTTTCTTGTTTTGTCTTGTAGTATGTAGTAAAATTTTAGTTAAGTATTTTCAAAGCTGAGGTTGGTGCACCTGCTTCAAATACCCCCCAATAGTACATCAGTGTCGGCCGATATCAATAACGCACGATTTGCGATTTCAAACAATGTTATTATCCAATATCAGTCAATATCGAATGACAAACACTTTAGCCGATATTGAAGCTGATCAGTATCGATATTTATCGGTGTAGGCAGAAATTTACTTCTTTAATGATCGATATTCGCCTTATTGGCCTAATATCGGCCTGATATCCTTGTGCTGGTTGGGACGGCCAAGCTATTATTTCAATGGAAGTCCAAATTATTCAGGTGTGTTTCTCTCAAACCGGCATATTTTGTCTATGTAGCCTTTCGACTGTCACAATTGCACAACAATAATAATATGTAAATCATTGGAAGCTCCCGGTTATCGAGCTCGCTTCCTGTGTGAGCAGTCACAGGTTCAAGTCCTGTGGGAGGTCATTGTATGAAATGGTTCGGGATCCACTTCAACAGAAGCTGTAGACCTCGTCTTTCGAAGCTCGCTAGTTCCTTTAAGATATTAATAACAATTCAATCAAGCAATAAAAAGTAATTGCTGTTCTGTTTTTTTTTTTCTCCTGTACTTACTGAAAAGTATAGAGGAAAGGGGGTTTTATAGGTTGAGCTAAAATAAGAAACTTCTCTGACCTACTACGTAACTTGGAATATGTGTACCCACTACGTTTATTATTGTGGAATTATGCCAAAAGACTCAAATTTGTGATTATTGCTTTCTGCTGATAAAGATCTTTAATCCATCATATTCCTTACACACATACATCATTCTGAACGTATATGTGTGTGCGAAAGAGAGAGACAGAGACAGAGAATGCGTAGGTGTATGTAAGTGGGTTTATGAAGATTTATTCCTTTCTTGAGATGGATGTGATATATTCTTGTGCACCGTTATTACGTAGGCGATCTTCAAGTTGATCGGCATATATTATTTTCTCTTTTTAGATGGACTATTTTAAATCCTCATAGGGCTACGTCCTATGCATTTTAATAAGGTAAAAGAGGGTATGGGGAAATCTAGAGCATATATTATTATTGTTATTATTATTTTGCCATTGAAATTTGTAAAATATATCCATTGCTTCCCTGTCAGTATTCGTTCATTAGTGGGGGAAAGCAGACAAAGCGGGAAGTCTTTGTTCCAAAGATTTAATTTGAATTTTATTTATTTATTTATTTATTCCCAACAAATGAAATCCTAACGCTTCGGTACTGCATGAACGATGTACAAAAATGACCTATATCTAAACTACTACTCCACGAAACCACACCAAAATACAGGCACGTACAACGAGGCACCACCAAGGCACCAACTGTTGCAGACCCTCTATTCGGTTGTGTCGTGTGAAAAGATGATTATGAGTGGAAGTTCTGTGAAAGAGATTGCAGCATAAAATTCAGAAATGGGTGCTGTCTAGCTCAGGGATGGAGTTAAAAATGACCGGCTCATATCGTGGTGGCGCTGTGCGTGAAGAAAGATTTGCAAAATCTGGTATCACTGCACGACAAGATAATTTAATTGGGTGACCTTGTTGAGAAAATAATTCTCATATAATAACAGTAAAACAAGTTGGAGCTGCGATTCTACTAAGAACCGCAAAGGTACTTGATAGCATTTTAGCCATGCAAGCATTAATCTCTATAAAATAGGTTGACAACACTGACGACTGTAGTGCTTAGGTACGGGAAACCCCACTGTACTTTGCTATTGTGTCGTATAATGTTTATGCCAAGTTTAGCGCAGCTAGGTCTTACTGAATGGAAGCAATCTGAAAAATGGTTTTAATGGGTTGGCAACACTGAACCACTGCTTCGATCAAAACGGTTCCAGCGGCTCTGAGCTTGTCTAGCCAAGACTTTTCGAAAGCATCTCTCTATACCCTGTAGTTCCTGAGATTTAAGTTCTGGACACGGACATCATGAGCGGGATTATGAGGTCTCTTTTGCATTTGCTTCGCATATCAAGGGAGGTGAAAAAAACCAGCCAGGTAAACAAGAATTCTGACCTCAAATCTGAAGTCAGTTTCTGTGTACCTGTTCTGGTTAAGAGTGTTAGCCTCCATTACAGAAGGATAGAGTAACATTTTAAAATGGTCAAGATGTTTTCTGATGGTTCACTAAAACAGTTTTTTTTTTTTTTTTTTTTTTTTTGAAGCCAATGGGAAATTGATTTTGCAATCAGATTTGTATTCAAGAGCTAAGCGATCGAACGACAGATGTTTCAAGGAGCATTTTATCATGATACTGAAAGGCAAACTTATGGTTACTGCAAAGCAACGATTTCTAACGAAAGATAGTAACAGTATCTCCGTATGTATTTAATGTATTTTTTCGTTGTACGAAATTTCAATTCTGCTCCTACAAATTCAAGCTTAGAGGGTTCAGACTTTCATAGAACAAAGTTCATAACCATTTCAAGAGCTCTATCTTTGCCGTTTTTTTTTTTTTTGTTCATTTTTGAAATAGCTTGATTGTTGTTGGGAAAATCCAAACCTATAACAATGAACAAAAAAGAAAATAAAAAATCAATACGGATAGAACTCTTGAAATGGTTACGAATTTTCTTCTCTGAAAGTTCCCTAGGCTTGAATTTGTAGGACCAGCATTGCAATTTCGAGCAACGATAAAAATACATTAGAGATACACGGAGAGAGAGCGCTGCTATCCATCGGTAGAAATCGTTGCTTTAGACTAACCTTAAAGACCACGTGATTACTCTTAATGTCACTTGACTTTCGACATAATCGAGCGTTTCTGCCTTCATTCTTCTTACTTTATGATCGATCCTCGTGTATGGCAACTTTCAAAAAGGACGTCTACAACCAATATTGTAATGGTTAAGTTTACTTCTGTCCTTCTTTTTGTTTCCAATTGTGTCACAGAATCAACATTATTAAAATTCAAGACGCGTCTGATCAAATAATACATCATATTAAATCTTGTGAGAAGTTGGCCGCCATAGTGACGATGTATCTTTATTGAAGTCCACTTAACTTCAATTATAGCAATTGAACGCAAGAATGGATTCGTGAATAGACAAAATGAAAGCGAGCCGGCGTTTGGAAGGTTGTCTTCGGTGTGTCTGTGTAACAGTGCGAATATTTTTTTTTTTTTTTTAATTTTGTATGTAAAATTTGTAAATCGGTCTTTTATATTTGAAAGCTGGAAAATGTAAACATTCTAAGTGCCAATATTATTTAACTTTCTTCTTCTTCTTTAGTAGATCTTTACCTGGATTCTCTCAACTTTTCTGTATCTGTGAATCTGATTACAGCTCCTTCCATGTTTTAGTCATCAAGTATTCCAATCTTGTTTAAATTGAATTGAATGTATTGATGACCTTTAGGCACCTATGGCTACCAAGCTTCCCTTCGCAATTGTTTCCTCCCACTATCTCCTTGTAAGATTCTTCTGTGTAGACCATTTTATGCAATACAGCGGGTGTCTCCAAAGTTATGCAACCCATTTTTTCATAGGGTGTGCTATCAAATAAAACACACTACCATATAATTATATTAGCAGTGTTTCTTTCAGAGGGTGACCGGGGGTATTACCCCCTAAACTGAGTCTATCACTCGACCAATTAAAAGAAACAAATTTTAAAACATAGACTCATTCATTCTTCGACTAGAATTACGCCCACCTCTTTCACCCCTCTAAGATTTAAAATACCCCCAGAATTTATTTCCCGAAAGAAACTCTGATATTTCATGTATTAATAATTTGATATTTAGAATAAAAATATTTTATCAAACGCAAATAACAATGGATCATAGTAATCGGTATACATTAATGGGTGCAACAAAAGTCGCTATGGAATGGAAAAATTGTAATAAAATTGCGGTAACACTAAACTCGCAGTCAACTGTAGCTTACAGATGGGCAAACGTAACTGTTATTTTATAACAGTTTATTTGCTAAACTGTTATTTGTTTTTGCAAAATAACAGTTATTTTTAACAGTTCAGATATTATAGCGGAAATTGTTTGTTTTCTTGACTGCCAAGTTAATATTCTTGTTTCTATCACTGCACTGATAAGAAAAATTACGACTGATAATTCCTCAAATGTTACTTGTTATTTTTATCCCTTTTTCGATAAGAGTACACGACAGCCAATCCGAAGATTGACGATAACGGCCGATCCTTTACACTATGGTGTTAAAGAGGTGATGTGGGGTTCATGTGTTACGACCATATCGCCACAACCTCATGCTCAGCAACGCGTTTTCTTTCTTTCTTCGTTTTTAAAGAACTCTACTTTTTTTGATATTAAAGAGTGAAAAGTATGTGACTGGACCGGGGATCGAACCCGAGACCTTTATTGGGCTTTATAACTGCCCTTTTGCTCCTTCTTGCATTTTAAAGATTTTACACTATTCTCAGAAAAGGGTAGAAAATTTTTCCGTTATATTCAGGGTGAGAAATCGCTAAGAAACCGTGATGGGAAGTACTTACTATATATATATATATAACAATATTTTGCATATCTGTACTTACGAAAGAATATATATCATATAGTTTAAATAGTTTGCTAATGTTTTATTACACCATATACTAATGTAGGCTATATAAATTATTTTGTGCGTGTGTATTTACGAAACCAAAGGGTAACAATTATTTCTAGAAGTAATTACAGTTGACTTCTCCGGGGTAATATAGTAGAAGATATCCACGGTTAACTCAAAATCACGGTAAATCGGAAGTCGACTGAATTACGTAATTCATATTTATATTATTTTGCTCATTTAGGCCTATAGGCCTGCTGTCAAATACTTCTCATTTGACCAGAAGGAATTTGAACTGTTTTATTTCAATTATATTTGTACTAATTATACGCGACACTACCAAGTCAGGCACGTATATAGAAATTGGTTTTAGGAGAGGTTAAAGAGCTTCCTGTTGGAGCCTGGGTATGATATTTACATAGAATATTATACCGCCGAAAATGATACTAATTCAGCATAAAACAATTACGCCCCTGCGCCGGACCGCTCCCTTCATACGTCCACGATTTAAATAATTTTGATGTTGAAATGTTCCCTCCCCAGATTGTGTAATTTCCGATAATTCATAAAAAATGTTTCTGACAGTTATATAAACTACTGTTCCAAGCCTTAGCAGTAGTCATGACTCTTGCTTGCACGTGTATAAGGTTGTTTGAGATACACTACTGCACACATAACAGGCTACAAGGAGTTAATTTAACCTAAAATGATGTATTTATCATGTTTCTTGACAGGTGCGAATCTTATAATAAGTCCCAATTGTAAAGAAACATTTTAAACTGTTATTTTTAACTGTTATTTTAACTATTATTTTAAAATAATTTACTGTTATAACAGCTATTGAAAAATAACTGTTAAGCCCATCTCTACTGTGGCTAGGCATACCGTCACATGTGTTGACAATCCGCTAACGCCACCTTCCGACAACTGAGATGCCGTATGTATACCATTGCAACACTATAATGTGTAAAACTTTCATGTCACAATGAAAGCTAGACAGTGACTTAGTGGACACCCTCTACCAAAAATATCGTGATATCCGCTTGTTATCTATTCCCTCTACTTTGCCTAAAACAACACCGTTTTTGCAAATTGGCATAAATCACAAATCAGCTACAAGACAATACAGCCAATCAGCCATCTGGAAATGTATTTCCATTAGTCTAGTGCGTTGTTTATAATCCCCCAAGGAAAAATCACGTTCATATATTTTTTTCTTTCCTTTTTCATCGCAAAATTACTCAAAGCGATGACAGTTAGCAACAACAGATTATAGTATTTTCCCTCCAAGTCAAATTTCCCTTTGTTTTCCGAATAAAATTCCCAATTTGTTGAAAAATATCCCTTTATAGGAAAAATTTCCCTTTACCTACAAAATGTCTATAAAAAATCCCTTCCCTAGAAAATATATTTTAAAATTTCCCTCGGTTTTCTATTTTCATCCAAGCGGGATCGTCAACATCTTCATAACATTTATCGGAAAGAAGGGAGGAAAGAGAGAAAATCCCTTCTTTGTGTAAAATACTGATGAAGAAGTCCCCGGAGTATGCATGCATTGTTTCCATATCACCGGGAGCAATTTTCTCCTTCTTTTTCCCCATTTTTCTTTCAAGTACCGTGAATAATATCTAATGAGACTCGTGACGTCACGTTTCTCCAATAAAATGACATTTTCAGAAACCATTCCAAAGAGAGGGCCTAAAGAGTAATGAAGTAAGAATGCTTTTGTGTTCTGCTTCATGAATATAGAATAGCTTCAAAGGATTGTTGCCTCCCGGTTCTCTCCTGATGAGAAGAAAAACAAGTTGTCGTTTAATATTTTAGAGCTGCCATTGTTGGAACTAAATGACGTTTTCTTCTAATGATGGAGCTTTATGAATTTCCATGGAAGAACAGCTTTAAGAGGAAGGTTGGTATTATCGAGCAAAACGAGGCACGCAGAAAACAATGCAGCGAATTCTTTAATATCGGTGGTAAAGATTCCGTAAGCGCTGGAGATAAAAAGATTTTTATTTATCCTAAATTCACAAGCAGGAAAGAAAATTGAAATTACCGAAGAGATTGAGTTTATGACCAATTTTTGTGTGGGTGAGCGGTGAGAAAAATAAGATTTTGCTAATTGAATTAAATTAAGTTTTATTTTAAGGCAACTTTGGCTCAGGCTGAATGTATGATGATAGAAGAAATGATGAAATGAAGAAAGTGGGAGAACTCCCGAGAAAAACCACGCACACGGTGTTTGTCTACCACGAATCGCACATAGCACGAGTCGGGATCCACTCCATAGTCCACACACCCGAAGTGACCGCTCTACCCTGAGCCACCGCTGCTCCCAAGAATTTGTTAAATATTTGGCTGAAGTATTACGGGAGATAAAAGACAGAAAAATGTCCTGTAAAAATTGTTTGCGTATTCTCTGCACAACACTAAAATTTGTACGCATACACACACGCACCAGCCCTATCTCAGCTGAGAAGCTTCTCCCTTTCTCTCTTTAACAGAAAATAATAGCACTTGTGTGAGAAATATAAAAGAAAGAAATACGTTTATCTGATAAGTCAGTATGCTTGGTTGGACATTCGAAATACATTGTGGCAGTTCGATTGACTGAATTGTTATCAGCGTCTTAAACGAACTAGTGAGCTTCTAAGGACGGAACCTACATTTTTTGTAAAGTGGACTCCGAACCACTCCGTTCAAAACCCCGCCAGGAATTGAACCTGTGACCACACGCACAGAAAGTGAGCGTGCTAAGCTCTTTACCTTCCGAGGCCATGTCAGTTCGAAATATAAGTTACTGGCTATATTGATTTAAGAGAAACAGGTAACGTTGTCATTTACTTTGTAGGATAATTCGAGATTTAGAAAGTGAAAATAACAAAATTTTCAACAACAATGAAAGTAATTCGTCTAGAAAGTAACTCTAGAGTAGGTCGGAGTCCTTACTGTGAAAAATTTTTCGAAATATTCCTGAAAACAGGCAACCGTAGTTCCCCGGAAATTTCCAGAAACCAGCCATCATTCGTTTTTAGGAATACAGGGAGCAAAAGGAAAATAAGAAGAGAAGCCTGAAGCCAGATTTAAACAAGGGTTGCTGAGTTAGAAACCTAACTTACTGGACTAAACTGTCACACATACGTATGAAACACTAGATCCAAACAGTATAGACGGTTAGAAATACGTTGCCCAAAGCCTGAAAACACAAACTAACTTACTCCCACGACTTACGCCATGGTTTAATCACTTTCTTTCTCTTTGTCAATTAGGAATTGGAACCCTCATTCATTAATATGTTCCATTTCTATAAAAACAAGCATTCAAGATGGCAGCAACAAACACTTGACCAACATTAGACATGTGTTACGATAAGAAAGTCTTTTACCTTTGTGCGCATGTGCATAAATCACAGTCGAACAGAAAACAGAGACTTTCCAATAAGATAAAAGAAGTGACTCCATGCTTTTCAAGGATTACTTGCTATATTTTAAACATTACGGGATACATCAAAGAAACTTTCCGAAAATTTTTAACCATGCGGGGAAAGGATACAAAATATATTCCTCACGGAAAGTAAGACACGGATTCCTCCGCTCCACGAAAATGAAAAAAAAAAAAAAAAATCAAAATCTTTTAGTCTATTATACTATTATAGCAAAGCAAAATTAGGATTTAACATAATTTATTAAATGTTTTTTTCTGTATTTTGGCAAAAGAAAATTCTTTCTCATTTTTCTTTTTAAATAATAACTTTTGATAATAAATTCTATTTTCTACCAAGATCTACGTATCATTAATTACAGTGGATTGTATTATAGGTTTTTTATAGAGAACTTAAATTAATTATGTGAATTTAACAACCGTTAAATATTCTGGGAACTGAAATTTAATAAACAAATGAATAATGGGAGAAAACGGAAAGAGGAGGAATATGTAATAATTATTATGGCTCATACAATTATATATATAGTTTCTGTGCTTCCTTTTTTTTAAAAAAAAAAAGAAGAAGAAGAAACTTTTTGGAAAAAGATTCATGTACGTTTTAAGAGGAGAGCGTAGATTCACAGCTGTACAACGTCGGAACTAATTCAGCAACAGGAAGTGGTCCGAACTTACTTTACAGCAATTCTTCTTCCCGGGAGATTTTGTCAGGAGGAGGGGGAGTGAATGGGGAGCACACAACTGGAGTCAGAAAACACGTATAAGGAGTTATGAGGAAAATGGGAAGGAAAAGGATGGAGGGGGTCGATCGTAGAAGTAACAGGTGGCATAGGCGACCGAGTAGGGTGATAGTGAAAAGCAGCTGACGTATTCTTAAAACCAAGATTTTTCTTTACTTATATTTTCAAGTTAACGTAGTCCTTGTTTCTTTTTTAAGTTTTGTTTCCATTCTTTTTTCTTATTTACACCTGCTTTAGAATTGAATATTTTAAAGAAAGCTAAACTGAAAAAAAGACCCGAACCTTTCCTGCACAAGGATTTCAAACGAGCCTGAAGTTGATTGAATAGTCACAAAGTTGCCAACGCGTTCTCGATGCTATTATAAGTTCATCAAACTCTTCACCGGTAGGTTTTCCTTCTTTCTTATTGACGAAGTAATGTTTACAATTGATGTTAACGGTTGCCTTTTTTCCTTTAAAGGTGAAGGCAGTCAGTCATACGTCGACTGCAACTAGGTATGAGCAGTTACAATGCAGCTGTTTCTTGTGCATATTGTGTGGTGCATAGTAGAAGCAAAAAACACCATTACATTTCTTTAAGCACTTCGTTTTCAAAGTTTAGAGTGGAAACTTACGATTATTATCCTTAAATAATATGCAACCCTATGTGATTAAAAGTATTGCTAATTGATCAGTAATAGGCTCGAATATTTCCTTCATTTTTCGAGGCAGTTGGGTATTGAGAGCGAAAAGATGGTTAAAATTAGTTTCTTTGTTATGTGGATCTAAACTGTGTTAACTAATATACACGTGTTTGTACACAAACTTTCATGATGAAACATTAAGTTCAGATACCTAAAATTTCATTAATTTAATCATTAATAACTTCCATGACCACTTCCTTTAGTTTATAACTTCCATTATAATTGATCGTGTCTTATAACTTCGACTTCCATTAATTACTTCCATTAGCTCATAAAGTTACACTTTCAGTAGTTTATAGCTTACATATCCACTAGTTCATCACTTCCATTTGTTAAGAACTTCAATTAATTTACAACTGATGCAATCATTAGTTTAAAACTTCCATTGGCTTATAACTTCCACTTCATTAACTTATAACTTACGATATCATTATTCTATACGCGCCATTAATACTTGCTTTATTTTAGCTTTATAACTTCCATTACCACTTCTCGTGTCCTATAATTGCTGCTTCCATTAGTTAATAACTTCCATTATTACTTCCATTACCACTTCCATTTTTCTATAACTTCCGTTTTCAATCATGTATAACTTATAGTTCTATTAGTTTATAACTTTCACTATCACTTCCAATAGTTTACAACTTCCATAACAATGGTAATGAAACTTCGACTGCCAGTAACTTATAACAGTATCTCAATGTTGTAATAGTAGTTATTTGGTTCTCAGTTACACCAGGGACGGACTATTTTACGATGTATGCGGACCAGACCGGTTAAACTATTGTGCACGTCGTAGCATTGGTTTTTACGTGAAGACTTACCAAGAAAACAGCATTAAATGATTAGTAACTATGATTAATTACTTGATATGGTTCAAGGGGGATGCTTGAATTTATTGAACTGAAGGTGTAGGTCTACATGAAAGTTTGGAACGTATTATATGAGGACTCCAGAAGCCAAAGGATATAAGTGACATTCACGAATGAAAAAAAAAGTTCAAGGTAATCTTTTATATACGACTTTAAATATGTGTGACACAACATAGTAATAATTTGTACCAAGAAACCTTAATGAGTCCATGTACGAAATATGACAATTTAATTGTGTCACATATCATTATTTCGGGCTATATTTTTCACATATGTCACTTTTATTCCTTGACTTCCGGAGTCGACATGTAAGTTACGTGTATGCAAAACTGCATATCTACACATTTCATTCCATAATAATTTTAGTACATACGAAAAAAAAAATCGTCCAGTAAGGGTAACTTACCTTGCCATTCTTTCTGCCATCAGAATCGAAAATAAAAACAAGGTAAAAAGAAAGAGCTTTAGAAAAATACACTATAAAAATAATGTGATTTCCTTGCCTTCTATAACGTCTTCCCTCCTACTACTTCTAATGGTGATCATCATATCATTACATGCGTGACGATTCATGTAATACTAAACAAACGCATTCTCTCTCTGTTCTTTTTTATATATATTATTATTGTTATTCTCAGTGGCGTGCTTCGCTACGCCTCACAGAGCCTGAGAGGGAATCATCACTATCTCCAGTTACGACCCTTCGTTTCATTTTTAACGTTGGTCATTAAGAAACAATGTCTGGCCGACGTAGTGGAAAAAATTGGAAGTAACATTAAAAAAATGTTACAGGTGAAATAAAAAAGGGGAACTAAAAGTCCAGAAAAGTAAAAAAAAAGTGTGTTTTTTTTTAAAGTTAAACAGAGGGCTTCTTCTTTTAGCACCCTTCTCCTTTCAACCCTTCTCTTCCTCAGGGTTGGCAACTCGACCACAATTAAACCGCTGATGCCAAATGAAATTTCATGAGTTACTTCTTCATTCTTAATAACAGGAACTGCATTCACTCGCGCGATAATTCAGGCACTAAAGATTTCCTAGCAAAAGACCGTGGCTTAGTTGGTAGCAGAGATGAAACCAAGTTACTCAAGCCTGACCCGAACATAGATGACCCGCTCCGAAACTTCAGCCTAATTGCCTGATTGACCCGGTCTGTAAACTGTAATGAACTGGGAATTTTCGGGCAAAGATCCGGTCCAAAACTTGATGCAAATGACTCGATTGATCTGGTGATGCGTGTGAGTTCTGGGTAGTAGAACGTTGGCTTTACATTCGGAAGCTCCTGAGCTCAAATTCAGTGGTTACCAATCTTGACTGAGGTTTCTCCAAGATAGAGACCAATGGCAGAATGATACCTTCAAACTAGGCCCTGGCAAACTCCTTTCTATCCGTCTCACCCCTATCCTGCCTGGGTCTTAGCAAAAAAAATCCTTCAAGGCCATAAATATGACTAAGTTCTACTCAGTTAAAGGTTCCTATTACTTTGGCTCCCTGTATTCATTTACTACTATTTGGAGCTTGGAATGATAATCAGTCGGAGATACAAACACACACAAAAAAAGGGTGAGTTCTATTTTGACATGCTACCAATGAAACGGATCTCTCACCGAAGTAAATTAAATATATTTAATTGAAGGAGCTCGGAAAGAACATTAGTACCATGTCCTGTTGTGTTTTTGAATTGAATTGAAATTTATTTCAGGCCTTTATTCAACGTATTGACCAACAGTGACCAATTTTGGCAAACCTGGTCACTTCACGAAAACACGCCTATTATTCCTATTTGTCCTCAAGTGGTCTGACACATTCTGTGCAAGATTTGGCATTTAAATAGGATATGCTGTTCTATGTGGGCCATCCTGATCCACAGGCAGCAACAGTCGCTACTAGGTACACAACGGTGCTGAACGCCTATGTCTGGTTGTATGAGACTCTCAGAGTTTAGTGAATTAGTTATCAATGTTTGATTTATGAACGTTACTCACGATCTAAAAAAAAAAAATGTTCTTTCTTTATCATAGCTGATAAGGTATCAGAAAGTAAACATTTATCACATGCTAGATGGCAGATGTATATGAAAGCATTATCAACATAATTTTCAGTCCAAGTAAGCCATTGTTTAATATTAGATTGCTGTTGTCATGGTTATAAGAGCAAAAAAGATTTTGAAAAGTTTAATAACAAAACTAACAAACTCCAGAAAACGACGGCTAATTATTGTATAGATGATACCCTAAGCTACTAATTGAAGAACAGGAAAAGAAATCAAGCAAAAGACTTAAGGTTAATGCAAAGCAATTAACTCAAACACTAGATGGCAGCACTACGTATATGTTGAATGTATATTTTTCGTTGCACGAAATTATAATACTGTTCCTACAAATTCAAGCCTACAGAGTTCAAACTTTCCGAGAAGACAGTTCATAATTATTTCAAGATTCTGTGCTGATTTTATAATTTTATTTTTTGTTCATTATTGAAATCGCTTGATTGTTGTAATGAATATTCAAATTTATAACAATGAAACTCATTCAACAATGAATAGAAAGGTAAATAAACAGTTGCCACGGATAGAACTCTTGAATTAGTTATGAACTTTCTTCTCTGAAAGTTTGAACTCTCTAGGTTTGAATTTGTAGGAGCAGTATTGCAATTTCGTGCAACGATAAAAAAAAAAACATTAGACATACGTAGAACTGCCATCTAGCCTTACATATCGTTGGTTTACACTAACCTTAAGCGTTGATCTCAAATTTGATATTTTTAAACGCAGTACACGCTGTAACATTACTTGTGTATGTTCAAAATGAAAGGAATACAACCATTTTGGCGGGACCTTTGGCATTCTGTGGCGTATTTTCAACAATGAATATGAACGTTTTGGGAGAACAGCTTATGAATAGAGGACATTCTTTAATAATCTTATCTGCGTTCTAAATATGCTTCCAAATTCTAATCTAAACAACGCAGTAAAAAAAAAAATGTCACCATGGTTTTACTACACAGCCTAACTTCTCCAGTTCTCATCTCCACGGAAACGAAAATTATTATTAGATTCTTTGACAGATAAAAACCAACTTCCCATCACCATTTTTTCTTTCTCCCTTTTTATACTCACTATATTACAGAGAAATTAACATGAAGGTTTCCGTTAACTAATAAAAGAAAAATGTAACATTAAGACCCTATTAGAACAGGGGGTCGCATTTCCTCCCTGTTTCCCTATGGTTTTATCACTATCAACCCCCCCTCCTCCTGCAATGACCGTGAAAGTTCTCTGGTCGTTCCACCGGACCGCACATTTTCGAAGAAGAAGCTTTCTTGATGGTGGGAACTGTTTTTTGATAAATTGTTGTTATTCTATTGGGTTCTCCATTTTTTTTTTTATCTCTATAACTCCGCCATTAGTTTTTTTTTTCCTTGTGTACCTGCTTAGAATTTCTAAACAGGGAAAGAAAAAAATAAAATAAAAAATGACCCGGAAACACACTAGACTGTAAACTACTGGAATATTTCGTGAGAGTTAGGGCAATTAAACGCGACTAAACAAGCTTACTTAATAGCTGTATAACCATGTACAATTTAGTGTTGATTATAGGACTGTCTGGTAATCGCCCGACAACCTTCCTTTGGGTAGATAACAAGGCGCAACCAACAGGAGCAAAACAAGCAAAGGAGTCGAGGAAAAAGGACATATATTTTTATTTCATTCAATTATTCCTTCATGCTTGAATCTTGTCTTTCTAACAAACGCTAGATTATGTAAGAGATGGATCTCTCTCTCTCTCTCTCTCTCTCTGGCTGTCTTGAAGTCTATAAATCACGTCGTCACCTGAATCTTTAATTCATTACAAGTAGAATAAATCAGAACTAGGCTCATTAAAAGGAAAGTCTGGAAATAAATTAGTCAGAGGATGGGTTTTGGGTGAGGAAACTCATCCACACCATTATGGTAGGATTGTTCAAATAAAAGTTGAGTACATGTGTTAACATTTGAAGACCACAGGAAAGGTGCTTTGTTCATGTTATTGATTTTACAGGAGAGCGTTTTGAAAGTTCAGAATTAACATTGCGTACTCCTGCACACCAAATAAAGATTTGCATTTAGCAGACGAGCTATGCCTGCTATCTTCATGCATGTTAGCTTCTTTCAGCGAGCAAACTAATGTCACTCTTATCTCAATTTAGCGAAAAATGGACAACGCACGTTTTTTGTCCTGCTGTGGTCTTCATTTGTGGACTTCTTGACAAAACGAATATAGCGTAAGATTAACTAATGGTAATGGTAAGAGATGCGTATAGTAAAGATTGTCTTTTTCTAATCTAGACCAATGAACAATGAGTTAACACTGTTAAAAATATATATATATATATAGCTTTAGATTTTTAAAATATAGTTTGTATACCTCAGATAATTCAAACTTTGGCCAACTGGCACCAGAGCTAAAAGAGGTCACCGGATCATTCAGGTCAAGTTTTGGACCGGGTCTGTGCTTGAGACCTGATGACCCGATTTCGAACAAGTGACCCGAAGGGTAAAGCAGAGATGTAATTCTTTCCTTATTATATACTGTTCCCTTTGAACAGTGTTTCATTCAGGAGTGATCGATCGGGGACCTAGAATGTTACCCCCAAGAGCACGACAAATATGATGCCGAAATGTTCCTAACAATGGTAAAAACCAGTGCTCGAAGTGGGAGGCACACCGTGCCCTTACCTTTCTTCATTTTGGATTTGGTGTATCCCTACCGTTTTATTAATAAGAGATCATTGCCTTTACTTTAAATAGTCAATAGTCCCGCCCCCACTAGGTGCAAGCGTACGTACCCACTTTCCTAACCCACTTCGAGCACTGGTATGGAAATAATCTCGTATCATTGTAAAGAACAAAAATATCGCTGTAGGTACTCAAATACCCATCCTCCTGTCAGAAAGGCTATTATCAAAGAATATGTTTGAAATACAATAAAACCTCGATCAACCGTCACTCTCTGTTATCCGTCATCGTAAGAATGCGCATTTTTACGAAAAATACGGAACATTAAAGCACAAAAAGCTCGAGCTTCAAACAAACAGAAGAAGGTGACGGATTATTTTTAAATGTAGGGCCTAAACCTTAATCTAACGTAAGGATATTCAACTACTGTAGTACTGTCCCTGCATACAGTATAGCAGTTCTGTACTACTGTACTCTTATTGAAACATATTTTTTGTCAATAAAATACGTATGTACACTGTACTGTATTATCAACTTGTACACGGTTTCGTTTTCATTTCTCTTCCAAACCATTTGAAATCTCGTTACTGTACACGTTTGTAATGAAATTTCTGTTATCTGTCTATTCAGTTAACCGTCACAGTCCCGGTCCCGACGGTGACGGTTAATGGATGTTCCACTGTAATAAATTGAAACTCTCAAAAATGAATTTCCTGTACATAATCTTACATATTAAGGGATCTAACAAATTACAAGATTGATTGATTCAAACCACAGGAACAAGACCAGGGCACCGGGTCAAGATTCGATAATCGGGTCAAGTTTCAGACCGAGTTGCCAGGTCACCTTGTGTTCGTGTCAGCAAAAATGTGACCCGGTTTCAGCTCTGATTGGCACAGCGTTGGTTCCTATGCATAAGGTCCTGCACTTGATCCAAATGGCCAGCCATCAACCTCACCTACAGGATGGTACCTTGGAGCTAGGCCTCAACCGCCTCTCCTATCCTCTTCCTATACCTCAAAAAGGTCTGAATTTCAGATAACTTTAGTGAAATTTAATGCAATTCAGTTCAAGTTTTGATCCCTTTTGTGGACATAAAATGTGCAAATGTGTGAACAAACGGACCAAGCGGTCGTAACACGGTTAGTAGAGCGTTGGTTTAATATTCGGGATATCCTGGGCTCGCTACCAGGAACCTTCCATTCCGACAGAAATTTGTCAAGGGATTTTCCTCCCTCCCACAGGGCAAATGCCGAGATGGTACCTTGAACTTAGGCTCTGTCCGACTTCTTCACCCATCCTTTCCCCAACCCTATCCTGGACTGAGCTGTACATACCGTAAAGACATAAAATAAATTTCAATTCAATTCTTTGCGTAGCTAATGTCCTAACCAATTGCTTTTACTCTTTTTTATTGTCTCCAGTACTTTTGCGTCTCTCTTCAGCATTTGCTTATAAGAGTAACGCATCTTCTGTGTACAGTTTATTTTCACATTCTTCGCTAGATCCACATTTCAAAAGCTTCCAATATTCTCTCTTCACTCCTTCTTAGAAAATAAGCGTTGTACTTTTGATCAATTTTAGTAACTAATGACTTTGGCGTTGTTAAGATTCTATTCACAAACACCCATGCACCAGCCGGGATTCGAACCCATAACCTTGCACACGCTTGTCTGATTCCTCAGACCACACGACTACCGCGGTCGGCACTTCTTTGTAGCATCTACGTTTCGGCTCCATATTAACACACAAATCCGTACAAAACATTTTAATTCATCTTTTCTTCAACTCTGTTCATCGCTTCACTCACCATTTTTGCCTTTATTTTCCCACTTCCTTTTATCCTCCTTGAAGTTTGTAACTGAATACTTGTCTGCTTTTTTTTTTTCTTCCAACTTTACGGTAGTCTTGTTTATTCTATTTCCCATCCTTGTCGTTTTCTTCTATTACTTCGAAATTTAAGATCGTAGAAGATGTAATGTTACTCCTACGTTTTAGTCAAGTAGTACTACCTCTTGTCTCCAACCCCACCCCTTCCCCGTTAGTGCTTTTTCTCTCTTGAGCAAAAGATGTCCAATATTTTTTTTTTTGCTTCCAATTGATGATTTGGTGGATGTCTAAAAACAAATAATATATCATTTGTGTTTGGAAATATCTACAATACTTTTGCTATGCTCATTTAGAGAGAGAGAAAATGGCGGAGAAAGAAAATGAAAGTTTTTTTCTTGCTTTTGAATCCATTTACAAGAGAGAGAGAATATGCATTACATTGAAAGGTAGTTAATGGAGCTTGGATTGATTGATGTTCATAACATGAAAAAATAACACACACACACAAGAAAACCTTTTTTCAGGCTTTGTATTTCTATTAACGTTCCTTGTCCACATTTATTCTCAAGCCTTCACTGAAATCTGGCTTGAACTTAAAAAAAAAAAAATGTATTCACTAAACATGTCCAAAAGTTGCGGAAAACTAGTAAAGGAGTATGTGAGTATGTATTGCTTTGTACGTACACCACGGTCACAGCATATCTCTTTTACTTCGCATTGAATTTCTACATCATTTACATTTTGGAGAGCTCTTGTTATAATTTTTCCAAGTTGTTCGCAAATTCGCTCCAAGCCAAAATCCGACCGGCTGTATCTCAGTTAGGAGAGCGTTGGCTTCTCATTCTAGAGGTTCTGGGTTAGACACCAGCGGCAGATCATCCTGAACGGGGATTTTTCCTAAGTCCCACCAGGCAATTGCCGTTATTGTGCCGTCAACTTAGGTCATGGCCTGTTCTTTCCCACATCATTTTCTCTATCTCATCCTGGCCTGAGCCACAGATGCCTACAGGTCACAAATAAATTCATTTCAACTCAAAGCCAAAATTTTGGAGCTTGTTCTTTTTGTGTATATCTTAGTTCACTTTTGTTTTTAATTCTCGCACATATTTTTTTTATTGGTTTTATTTGTTTTGTTCAATTTTGTGTATATTCCTCGTAGTTGTTCATTTCATGTATATTCTGTATTGTAGTTGCTCCTAACCCTCTTGTTGGACTTTATGTACATACTGTACATATTTTTAATTTAATTAACGCCCTTAGGTAACTTTGGCTCAGGCCAAATGGGAGAATTTGAGGCATGAAGAAACTATCGTCAAATATCTTATCAGGACCGTCAAAAATCTATGAAATAACGTCCCTCACCGAGCGCTATTTCTGATATAAGGATGGGGAAGGTAGCGGTCAGGACCTGTATCGAAGGAACATTCCGGTATTTGTCTAGTGAAACTGAGGAAATCCTTGGATAACTTGAGTTAATACGGGCGGCTGCAAGACTCAAGGCAGTGTATCTCCCCAATGCCAACCCGCATTGCTCAACCGTAACCGCAAGACCACGGGCTGAGCTCTTAATCCTCTGGTTCAATTTATTGTACGCTTCACATTGTTCTTTCAAATCTGTTGTCCAGGGTTGATCAAATATTACGTTTTAAAAAATCTCAATCCAGTCAAGGAACCTTCATGCCACCAGTCAATTTAGTGTGCTATATAGTTAGACGTGTAGTTGTTGTTTAGCACTAAAATATCAATAAATTACATTAAATTTTAATATTTTAATTTCATTAATTTTAGTTTCATTAGTTATTATTTTTTTTTAGTTTCGAAGTAAAAACAATATATCCTTCTAGAAACACTGGCTTATGCCAAAAGTATGATTTACCTTGCCTTCTAGTTCCTGGATTCGACAACAAAATGATAGCACAGCAATCGTACAGTTACAAATGGAGTTGATCTACCACCATCTTGTGGTTGAATCCGGGAACTGACAGGTAAAGAGCCACATGTGTTTTCTGTATAAAGAAATCCTTTGTCTAAGGTAAAAGATTGGAGTTTTCTATGTAGGAACCTTTGAAATTTGTTCTAGTGATTTCTTTCTTCGTTTTTTAAAAAAGAGAAATAAGAAAACAAATGTCAAACGGTATGGAAAAGTTCAATGAGTCTCTTAAAAAGAAAAATAAGTATTCTGAGAAATTGAAGAGTGAGTGAATATTCGTATAGTTAGTTTTTTTTTTTTTTTTAATGAAGAGAGAGATTTATGAAAATTTTAATTTTTCACGGGATTGAAGAGAAGTGTTGTTCTTATAAACAACATAGCGTCTCTTATGATGCAGGTGAACGAAACGGCATCGCAAAGACGAAGGTCTTTGGCCGTTTGAACATATAATTACGTGTCTATGCATAATGTGTTCTGACAGATGGTCGAACAAGTCAGTTTTCTTTGATTTAAATAAAGGACTGTTTTTTTAAAAGGGAACACAAGGAATTTAAAATACAAGAGACAGCTGCAATATCAAACCTGAAGACGTGTTGTAATTTAAGAAGTGATTTCATTTATCTATTATTTAACTATCTGTTCATGAATTAATATTATATGTCTACTCTAGAAGCCAAAGGATGTAAGTGACATTGACGAATAAAAATTAAGTTCGAAGTAATCTTTTATACATAACTCGAAATATATGTTACACTTTCAACTTCGTTTTATGTAGAACTAAACTAGTCAAAGCCTACATCCTATTCGCAAGAAGGATTTATTTCAAACTGTTCACAAGCACACAATGACACCACCACCAATACGTAGAACATTATTCTTATGATTGAAAAAAAGTCTTGTCCTTTGTGACTACTCTACTTCGATTGAGTTTTTGTACTGGAAATAGTCTATCAATCAAATTAGTTGTTTGCTCATTGTTTGTCCTTGAGAACAGAAGTACTAACATATAAGAATCACCTTAAGAAAAAAAATGTCGTCATGTAATGTAACTTATATGCACTTATTGTGATTGGTCCTTAAAAGGACCGTTAAGCGAATCTTGGCAAGGCAAATCTTGACTCATTTCTTGATTAATATTGAAAGCAATGAGTACAGCTAAAACTAAAATAAGTTAATAAGAATAACAAGATGGAGAGGCCGGAATTTCCTTTCCTTAACATGCACGAAGAGACATTTTTTAGTCTTGGATTTCTTCACCGCATCCCACCCCACCCCAAGTGACGTGTGGTTCTGAGAGGAAATGACAAGTGATGGTGATTGATGCAGTGTACCTTTTAATTGGCTTTTTACGAAGTTTCATGTTCACAGAATTTGTCTACTGCAATAATAAAAAAAAAAGCAAATGTCATCCCATAAGACAATTAACTGCAATTGAAACCTTGCAACGTGTCTCCTTACTCTCTTTCTCTTCTTACATGGTGTAGTGTTTCCGTTGTCCTTTTGTAACACATCTTCTTGGATGGATACAAGAGAAAACATCTTGACTTCCGGAATGGTAATTAAGGCACACTTTTATAACTAAAAAATGATCAGAAAGTGGATTAGCTTTTTCGTAACATGTGCGTCGCTTGCCATAATACTTTCAGTCAGTGAATTCGCCTTATTTTTTGCTTCAATTCTATAAACTGATGGCTACTGTAATTTCATACTGTTCTAGAATCTATAAAAATATCACGTTCGGTGCTAATAAACGTTAAGTGATATTCAAAATATTCGTTTTATATAAATTCTCACAAAACTTTATGCTATGGAATTTATGCGTATAGTATTTGTTTATACATGCATACTGGTTACTATAACAACATAGGAGAAATTATTGTAGAGCTTAAACGGTTCACTGCGCATGCGGGACTTTCCATGGATTCTAGATACTGCGGTAATCTAACTTTGCTAAGATTTTATTACTGTTTAATGAAAACTAAACCAAACTGCTTGTCATAGGGGTGCGAAAAGACTTGGGTCTGTCAGATGGCTTTTTTCGTACACTGGAGTGTTGCGAGGTCAAAGCAAAGCCTCAAGTTGCTGTATCCATGGCTTTCTAGAGCACAGTCCACTACTTCGTTATTTAAGTAGCTTTACAATTGTTATCGCGATAGTCTGCGGCTACCGGAGCACGGTGACCGTAGCTCAGTTGATAGATCGTTGGCTTCGCATTCAAGAGGTTCTGGATTGATCCCGGCAGGAGACCATCCTGACTGAAATTCTTCCATGTTTTTTGCTCCGTCAGACCAGGCAAATACTGAGATGGTACATTCAACTTGGCCCTACTCTATTCTGTTCTGAGTCATATATGCCTACAGACCACAGATAAGTTCAATTCTATTATAGGAGTCACCCAGTATTCGCATAATGGAGCTGATAAGATATCTACACAATTTCTGCATTACTAGAGTTTGTTGTAGAGTTCTTGTTTATAGTTTGACGAACTAGAAGAAGACGAACAAAGGGCCGCTCAGTGGTAGACACGCACCTCTTGCGCGTGGTGTTCTCGATTCGATTCCGGATCGTGACATAAAGGCTTTGTGGTAGACAAACGCCGTGTGCGTGGGCTTTGTTGGGTTTCTCCCGTTCCCTCCAACTTTTTTCATTTCACTAATTATCATCATCCATTCGGCCTGAACCAGAGTTGCCTAAAGGACTTAAATTAATTTTTAAAAAAAGATGAACGAGAGCAGAAAAGATATAATTTCCAGCTCTCATCGGTTAAAGTTGGTGGCGTGGTGCGAGACGCTACTTTTTCCGTAGTTCATGCGTTTGTCTCCCCGCACGCCTTTGTGTGCCACCTCGGAATGTTTTTTTTTCTAAAACATATTAACTTATTATGTGGACACGTGTTCTTTTTTTTTAAAAAATATAACGATTACTATTTACGAACTTTGATCTGCCGAATGAGTTACCTTTGGATGAAACCAGTGCTGCAAAACGTTGCAAAATTATCAAGGTTAAACGAATAATTAAGAGAAACAAAATTTTAGAGAAATGTAAAATACAGTAATAAAAAAAGAAAAGAAATCAACATAACTTACCTAGACTAGAAGACTTACACTAGAAGAAAAGGAAAAGAGACATTAAAAAAAGCAATAAATATTATTAAAGAAAGGACGCTCTGAAAAATAAACGGGTTTTTTTGGAGAGGAAGCTTAGTCACAATTTATGTTGAAAGATGGTTTAGATAGTGAAGATTACTTCCCTAAATATGCACTCTAACGCCATTTTACATCTATTCATTAACCAACAGCGTGTCAGAGGCAGACTAAATTTCCTGTATTAATGCAGCAGAAAAACAAGATTACATCTTGCTTTGTATATACGTATAGACCTCGGTTCTTTGCTGACGATTTGCGAGCAGATTTTTTTTAAAAAAAAAAAGAAAAAAGGAAGCTCTAATCTGGTAAGGAAATCTGATTGGTCATCCTGGAAATCAGCAGAGATTATATAATTGTGACGCGCGGGAAAATATTTCTTTCTAATGCTTTTATTTTGTGAAAGAAAACTGCGAATGGAAATTTTTAAAGCTAATGTTATACATTACGTTATTATGTTATTGTGTTACAGCTCCATGATCAGCTTCACAGGGGTTGATTACAGATGATAATAGATAGGATTTTCTGCACCAAAACTCTATTTCCTGTTTTTAGAAAAGGCTGATATGTATCTATGTGCGTAAAGAGCGGCCGTAGCTCAGTTGCTACGAAGGTTGTGGGTTCGCACCAGCGTCCGCCTAGTCTGGCAGAGGTTTTCCTGGTTTTAATCCGCTACAAATCTTGAAAATATTTGGTATATTATAATCTATAATAATGCTTAATGCTTATGGTGTTGCTGAGACACATCCTAACTGGGTGAACAAGTTTTTCCGGAATTCCAAATCGTACCACGATATTGAGATCCCCCCTTCCATAAGTTCTCTTAAAAATCTAGGAAGAACTGGAAGACCTTTAGGCAACTTTGGCTCGGGGCAAATGGATGATGATGGTATGAATTAGTAGACGGAAGAAAGTTGTGCGAGAAAACGGGAGAAAACCCACGCAGATTTTGTCCAGCACAAAGCCCACATGATGCGATCCGGGATCGAACCAGGAACCCCACGCACTAGAGGTGAGTGCTCTACCACTAAACCACGTGAATATATTGCTTTAAAGTTTGTACAAGAAGTGCATTAAAAAGTACTAGTGGTACAAAGAAGTACACAATAAATATCCAAAATTCACCTTCGGGAAGACTTGATGAAATTGAACACGTTTTATACAGTTTGTGCAAGGAATTGCGATAATATCAAAGGATGTGTGAACTAAAATGTACATGAAGTGTATTTTTACAGCGTACCAAGTATATATAGTTTTATCTTAGTGTCCAGATACTTTTTGAACAACCCCCGTACATATATTTTGAATATATCATGCAAATTTTAATGTTTGTTACAAGGGAAGTGGAAAGGCTCTTGCAAATGTTAAGTACAAAGCTTTTGTTACAACACAAAGTGATTTTTTTTAAAGGGTACAAAATTTCATTTTGATTCTTTTAATGGTCGTCTGCATTTTAAAAGAGCAAAGAAAGGAAGATAAAAGGAATTTCTCGTAAAAGAAAACCTCTTAGCGTCGTACCAAAAAAAAGTAAAAATAAAAATAATAAAAGAAAGAAAAAGAAGGTTAATAATACCAGTAAGAAGAAATTTGTGCATGCATCAACAAACAAAAGGTTAATTCCTGAAACGACAGCTAATATCAGGGAGGCTGTACGCTAATTTCACGGGCAGCAATTCTCATGATAAGTCTACAGTCGAGAGTTTGCTGTTACTGAGAACCTCTTGACGCTAAGATACTTCCGTGAATTTATACATGGTGGCATCTATCAACCAATCCGCTGTCTTCATTCGAAACATAAGAAGAAGAAAAAAGAATAATATTTTTTTGTCTTGGAAACCAAACTGCTGATGTAACTGGTACAGAAAATTCAATATGAACGAGTTACTTCATCGCAGGTTGCTATTGTCAGTTTTATATTTCAAAATAAATAAATAAATAAAACCTGATCACAAAGGAACGAACAAAATGTAAAAAATTAACTGAAGATATTTGTGATATTTTTTCTTTTTATTATTATTATTATTATTATTTTACAACTGTCGTGTTTTGTCTCGAGCCAGTGTTGCTGATCAGTCCACTGAGTATGGTGAACCGAAGGAGGTTTTCTATTGTATTCAATAGGACTGAGATTATGTTAAGATCCTAAGGACGGAGACCTACAGTTTTAAGTGAATTTGGAACGTCTTACGTTAAATCCTACATTTGAACTGCAAAGAGAATTACTTCATACATATCTAAAATACTTGCAGACTAATCAGAAGTAGAATTTTGCAGACTAGTTAGTACTTGTCCGATTTGAATTTGAACCTTTAGGTAACATTGACTCAGATCAGGATAGGGTAAGGGAGAGGGAGTTTGGAAGGAAATCGGCCAAAATTTAACTTAAAGCTGCAATCTCGGCATTCACCTAGCGTGGCTGAGGAAAATCTCTGCGAAATAAACCTACCAGGATAATCAGCCGCTGGATTCGAAGTCAGTATTTCCTCACCGCGAAGCTAAGGCTCTAGTAAATGAGTCAGGTCACTGAGTGTTGCCGGCCCGAAGACTAACAGTTGAGACAACATGGTCTTAATTTATTTCACTACACTGAAAACTAAAAGAACTTACGTCACTTTCTCAAAAGTCAAAGTTTGGATAGAACCAGAAATGTGTTTAGTCAATCTACCTCAGGTTTGAACACTGAATCGTATGTGTAGTAAGTATTTCACCAGAAGAAGACAGTAGGGCTGAACCCAAAATTTTAACCCTGAAGGAGTATTTTGACCTCTCGGATACTACGTTTTAATAGTAGGTTCCTTTCGTAGATGTAACGTGCTAAAAAAAAGTCACATATTAACCCAAACTGAACACCTACCTCCGTATGCAGCCATCACAAAAGATAAGCTTTCCCGGTTGCATATATCTGAGGATATGACGAAACACCTAGCAGCTTGCAAGGAATAATACTGGAATTTTAAGTGATACATTCCTGATCTTAAAAGGTCTGAAACGGTTTGCTTCAATGACTAGATCACGCCCGAGAGGAGTCTGGGTGTCGAGTTAGTTTATAAAATATTCACCGTGTGATTGAAAAACTTTCGTCCCCAAAACGAATCCACTAACCTTTCAAATCCAAATAAAATGTGAATACAAAAAGTGTACAGATAATACTTGTCTGTTTTCGAATTGAATTTAATGTTATTTGTGGTCTTTTAGGCATCTAAGGCTCAGGCCGGGATAGGAGAGGGGAAAGGATGTGGGAAGGTATCGGCCAGGGCCTACGTTAAAGGTACCATTCCGCCATTTGCCTGGTGTGACTGAGAAAAGCACTGGAAAAACCTCAGTCAGGTTGATCAACCCCTGAGATTGATACCACGACCTCCCGAATGCTAAGCCAATTCTCTACCACTCAGCCACGGCCGCTCGGTGTGTTTATTTTCGAGAAAGTATGGCCGGTCGCAAAACTAGATGTTGTTCGTAACTGTATGGGAATTTCAGTAAGTTAGAATAGTGTGAATTATGGTTTATTATTATACTTCTGTTCTGTAATCATATGAGCGAAATAAACTTAAGTTTACGTTATATTTTATGGAAATAAATACAACGTAGTACTCAATCTGTTGCTTGTAACTAAATAACTTATATATAAAGAAAGACAAACGTCGAAGTCGAACTATTAAATTTGTTATGTATAATTGTATACCCACCGACGTCTTTGTTTTCTCTGATAATAGCAATGAGCTTCAATAATTATGGCGCAAAATAATAAAACTCAGCATAATACATTGTAGTAAACAAATACTCACCAAGATGTTTACAGTCTTAAAAAGCTGTAACGTACTTTAGATCTAGTGAAAAAGCAATTTCTTTCGATAAGAAAACGTATCAGATTTTATATTTGATACATAAGGAAGACGTAAACATTGCTATCAAATAATGGAGATTATATACCCGCGCGTTCTGTAGAAAATGAAAAACAGAGGCAATATGGCTACTAGATAACCACTTTTAGAAAAAAAAAAACGTTGTAGCCGCACGTTTGCGAATGCTATTCCTTTACAGTTTCAATGAAGCAAAAATTAACTAACAGCCAGTTGTCCCGCCTACCTTCCCGAAGGTGAGAAAAGTTGAGATTTTTTCACACCTTCTGTAAGTTAAACCACAACGCACAAGCCGTGTGCCAGACAGCGAAAATTCTTTGTTTTTAGATAAGGTTGCGTGTTTAACCGAACAAGCTTTCAGTAATTAAATTAATTGTGTTAGGAGACTTCTACTCGTGAGCACAGAGCAATCTGAAGGATATAAAGACAGGAGTTATCTACTATAATGCTATATAAACTGCTTTGTGCAATATCTTGGAAGATTAAACAAATAATTGTTTTAAAAAACTATTGTTAATGATATTAAGTTATCCATTACAAAAGGAACTGAACTAATTTCGACACGCGTAGTAATTCTGTAATACCTATATTTATCACATAAAAGAAAAATTGTTCATTACTATTATAGATACGTTACAGTCTCTAAAAATGCGTTCTAGTATATCTACTCATGTGTTGATTTTAAGCCTTAAAATTCTATTTAGATACATTGTGCAAAATTAAAGAGAATGCTTTAGATTAAGTATTAATATTGCGAAACGGTTTCTAGTAACTACAGTCATCCATCAGTGGCATACCCAGGATTTTCGTGATGGGGGACGCAGCTGGAATAGACCAGGAACATGTTCCATAGTGTCCTTCTAAATTAAGTACAAATTTATTATATTTTCTCTCATATATTAGCAAGTTTCATCATGGAATATGACACCGGTTTTTCCCCGCAAAAAATATTTCTTGATAAATCTGATTCGTTCGTAAACAAATCGAAGTTTTTTCTTAGATTCTTGGAATAATGTTATAAAAATATTTTTCCTTGAGGAGAGGGGTGAATTGAATTCCCCAGTGATATTTTTATTTCCCCTAGGCTTCAAAACCGTTTGTTGTGCACTCTAACGTGTTTAGAAAGATGTCTAAAGATGGTTGTGATGATAATTTTCCTCATTTGTTTCATAGGTTTTGGAAGAAATTCTATAATTAAGATATAAATCTGATCGGTAAGTAAAAGCGTACAAAATTTGTAGGAAAAAAAAAGAGCTTTGAGCTTAAAATACAGTACAAAATCAAAGTACTTTCTACCGTACACTTTCTGAACATTTTTTTCCCGTTCACACATTTACTGCACTTTCCAGACATTTTATGCCCACTTTTATTAAACTTTTTGATACCTTCCTGTATTTTCTGTACACGTTGATTTTTTAAAAAACATTTTGTGGAATCAAAGGAAGTGATTAGAATTAGTTTGTAAAAAGTGTTTTAAAAATAGTGTAGAAAAGTTACCTTCTATCATTCAATCTGTAGATGTAGTATTGTCCTACGACGCGTATTCTTTAAATTTCTCCCATTTTGAAAGTTTTTCTTTTCTTTCTCCTTTTTTTTTGAAAAAAAAGAAAAGAAAATGGACTGTGTTACGATACAAAACTTTTCTTTTTTCTTAAAAATACTTTACTCTGTAGCTAAGTAATATGGGATAAAAAAATCTTGTGTATATCCTTTGATCCTAACTTCCTGACATTTTTATTTTTGCAGTATATAATCACACATTAATAGCATTGGCACTGAGTTTTTATTTGCATTCTTCTAAGCGCCCTCAAACCTAGACAGGTGCTAGATTCAAACACCAATCGGGAGAAAGGAGAAATATAACGGAACGGGATAGAAGTCGAGTCATAGAAGAAAAAAATCTATCTCTTCAAGGTTTTATCGTTCGTTTTTGGCTGTCGCTGGGACGGAAGTCTTCTTTAGCAGCTGGTGGATGGAGTATAGATGGATGATCTAAGGACAACAATACCCAACAGTTCTTCGGGATATCTTGAAGAAGTCTTTTTTTTTTTCTTTGTAGAGAAAGATGGTAGTAGAAGCGAAGAAGAGGGTAAGTATGTGCTTACTTGAGGCAGCCCGCTGCGATGCTCCATTTTGAATACGTTGAACCATCTGAAAAACATTCTTTCTTTCTTACTTACTTTCTTCTCTCTCTCTCTCTCTCTCTCTCTCTCTCTCTCTTTTTCATACACACACACACACGCACAAACAAACTACATAAGATTAGGGACAGCTGTATGACAGACAATAGGGCTAGAGACTTTTTACTTGGAGTGTTAGGACGTGAGGTTATAAGAAAAAAGTTATTGAAGAAAACATACAATATCCACGTGCTTCCTTCATTACATGTTTTCTTACGTGCTTTGAGTTCTCTACATTTTTCTTCCTTATGCCACTCCTTCTCCTTCTTTTCTTAGCAGATATTTGATCAAGACATTTTTCTGGTTCCATGTTTTTCAAAGATTAGATTCTTATCCAGAGGTCAGAGCATTGCACAAAAGATGTGTGCTTCTCTTTAAAAAAATCTGCTATGCGTACTTCAAATGAATTTAGTTTTGATAAATTCTTTAATGGAAATGCGTTCTTGTATATAAAAATCGAGTGCTTGCTTTAACTACAATGAAGTGGAGATGGACCAGTCACATAGATAGGCGAACAGATGGAAGATGGAAGGCAAATGTACTACATTGGATTCCTAGAGAAAAGAAACGACCGAGACGACGTCCAAATGCAAGATGGGTAGATTAAAATTAATCAAGTGTTTTTCAGGAGCTATATGGATGAGGATAGCAGCAGACCAAGATATGTGGAAAGAAAGGGGGAGGTCTTCATCCAACAGTGGATAGAAAATGACTTAAGGCTGTAGATCACCTCCGTCATCTTGGTACGCACTTTCCATTTATTAACAAGGGGATTGTTTTACTCGTCTTATACTTTTCAGGAGTGTAGTTTTAACTTCTGTTTTCGCCCAGTTTATCGTCATGTTCTCTTTTACTCATGCTATTTCATAGAAATGCAATATTTTACGCACGAACAGTATAATTTCCCGTTAACATATTGTGATTTATATAGCAAACTATTAATAATACATT
>JAGDQP010018233.1:0-11598 GCA_022664845.1 Lepisma saccharinum
AAAAAAAAATAGAGAGAAAGAGGGAAAAGAGCCAAACTTTATAATACAACCTAAGGATAAAAACAATTAAAATGTCTAAATGGAAGATAAATGATAAGCGGCAGCAATCTCATTAAGTACCAATTTGTGGAAAAGTCTTTTCCTCTTAATTTCTTCATCTATATTTTTCTTTTTTTCTTTTCCTAATTTTGGCTGTTCCCCGCTTCTTTGCTCTTTGAAACCCATTCCTATTTCTCTCTTTGCTTGCCCAGAATCAACCTTTTTACTCCGTAATTATTAAGGAACTGGGGAAGAACAGAAAGAAAGTTAATGGTGATTAACGAGAAAAGTGTAGCAGTCAGTACACGAAAATATAGATTTCATTCTTTTTATCGTCTTAATTCGCAAGTCTGATAAAGACTGTATTGAAAGTTAGATCAAGATGTAGTCTTAATTTTATTGTTTTCAATGAGCTATTCATGTCTCTACGTATCACATAGTTATGTTGACGAGTACAATTTTGTGTTAAACGCAGTGAAACGTGGTTGAATGTCGTTCTATATTCTCTTCAAAGCTTCATTTAAACTTGAAATTCATCAGTTGATCTTCTTCAAACTCAAGATTTCGTCGTCCACTTCACAAATATCAACTGAAATTAAACAGTACGTAGCACTTACCGTCTATTTTAAAGTAAAACCCTACGTTTAATTTGTAATGTGCTTCCATGTCAAAGGTTTGCCCATCTTTTGATCCAAATAGTTTCGCATTTGTCTTCACAATGTTCAGCCAGTGCTCAATAAGATATCGCTGCTGGAGAGTGCGGTATTTAATAGTTATTAGGGTACTTCGAACCTAGTTTTATCTTTATGGCTTATTACTAAAATTCAATTGTCTTTAGGATCATAATTTTTTCTTATCTGAATTTCGAACTACTTTTATTCTCAGATGTGTACATTTTTCTACACTAAAGTCATTTATTCAAATGGTCGTCGAACGCATAATATTACCATGAAATCAAAATATTTTACGACAAGTTACTCGCGTGTGTAAAACGTTGAGCTCTTGAAATCACCTATCCTTGAGTTTTTCAAATAATAGTCTCCCAGGTCTACGAATCTCAATCTGAAGTCCAAGAACATTATTTCAAAAGTGAGTGTAACAAAATATACACATTCTTTTCTTGTGCTACGTCATCGAGATGCCGAATAGTAAAGAGCAAAATATACGAGCGGGAAGGAAAGAGAAGTGATTTAAATGTAAGTAAAGTATGATAAAAAATTACATAATCATCAATGTTTCAGAAATGTGATTACTAGTTGAGGGTAGAGCACCTAGTACGTACACTATGACTTTATCCAAAATTAAGAGAGATAAAAGAAATAAATACATTGGTAGATTTGAAAACAAATCTGAATACTATAATATACCTTATTTTAAAACAAATAAATGATGCCCATCTACGGGTGTAAGGTGCTTTCCAAGTGAGAAACGTTTCAGCCTTGGGAAGATATAACCTGTCAGATGACGTAGCGCAGTATATTCCAAAATTTTTGTTTCTTTTAGAAACTATTTTAGTGAACCTCGTGAATGAATGATATGTCATTATAAGTGTTCCCTTGTGTGCTAAAATGTTTTGTTTTGTTTGTCCAGAAAGAGCGATCAGAACAGAAATGAGCTAACATTAGCTGCCAGGAAAAAAATATAAATAAATAAAAATAAAATATGATCAACATTATTGGATGCAAGAAGGAAAGAAACGGAAGATATCTTTTCTTTCATTTCAAATAAGTTCTTTTCAATCTTCGTGTGCCTATTAAGGCTATTATTTTTTTCTCTCTTAAACGAAAAAGTAAAAGAGAACGAAAACTCATAATGATCAACAAAATATTCAGCAAATAGAGAAATTGAACGAGGAAGACATTACGTAAGTTGTTCTTTCCAGTTTTTGTTCCTCCGCCTTCTTCAATTGAATGGTTTTCTTATTTTTTCTTCTCCTTCTTATTTCCTTTTTGGGTCCCTTTTCGTTTCTTATATTCCATATTACTTCTCTTGGAGCAAGAGCGGAGGAGAAAATAAATAGTCTCCCAAATTCAGATCATTTGCTTATTCGACCATTATCGTGATTTCTTTTCATTGCGAGATTTTCTTCACTCCCTTTTTTACTGACTTAGACCAAAGATTTTTTTTCTCTTTTCATTTTGATGGTCATTTTGGTCTTTTCCGTCCTCTTCATCGTTAAATCCTTCCATTCCCTTTTGTAAACCCTCTATTTTATATATGTATCTCCTTTCCTCCAGCTATATCCGGGGAAACATTTTTTCCTGCGTTTTCGGGGTGGAAAGAAAATGGAAGCGAACGGGGGGTGGATTAAATAACATCTTGGTGTGGTTAGGCTAGTGCTGTTGCCATCCCTTAACAGCTTGTAAGGAAGGGTTTCTCCTTCTCCTGTTAGTATTCAAATCATGGTTTCAAGGAGGTTTACTTAAGGGTTTCTAAGATGTGTGTATGTGTGCGTACGTGTGATTGTATTTGTGTGTTTGCGTGTGTAGTATATATAGATTGTTCTAGCGGTTCTCAGAAATGTGGAAGGGATGTAAGAAGGGAGGGCTTTTTCTGGAGGAAATGATGTGGCGTCTTTGTTGGTTTGTTTTCGCGGGTTAAAATGGTAACGGGTAGGAGGGGGCACTGTGGAGACAAAAGAAAAGAAAAGGACCTCTTCGTCGGCGTAACCTAACTTGACGACTGTTACGCTAATGTTCGTTCTAAATTGAACTTGTTGTGGGCAAGTAAGATTTACGTCAGTCTCAGACTTGAATTCCAAAGGACTTGCTCTTACAACGATCTCCCTCTCTCTGTATGTGTGTTTCTTCTTCCTCCTCTCTCTCTCTCTCTTTCTCTGGGCGTATGTGTGCGTAGCTTTTCGACAAAAAAGGGAGAACCCTTAAATGGAAATGCATCACCGTGTTAGAGAACTATATAAGGGAACGTGACACAGGGTGAAGGTTAAGGGGGGTGGTACTTCGTCGAGTAAAGAGAGGTAGGAAGTGGGAAGAGGTCCTTCTACAACAATAGTGTGTCTGCTAAGGGATCCTGTTTCAATTATCTACAGTATTCATTTCCGTATCCTTCTCTTACGGGGAATCAAACCTTGTTCCTCCTCGGTTTATTGCATTGTTTTCCTAATCCTGTCATTGGTATTCTGTCTCTCTTTCTCTCTCTCGCTTGCTCGCTCTGTGTACGAAGGGTGTATAGTTTGTCTATTTTGCTTACGTACCCATGAATATTGAAACAATTTTGTTGGCAATGCGAATTGTTTTTAGAACCTTTTTGTTTAAGTATCTTGAGTTTACCTTGTATCCGTTTATTCGTGAATAAACACGATATTTCAGTGTTGATCGGAGTTTTGCTGACTACAAGAATGACCAGGTTTTGGCTACTATCAAGTGGAAGACGAAACTTTGTCGTCTTGGATTTCCACATGTTTTCTTAGAGGTAAAATACCTGTAGCAAAGTAGCTTCATATCACTGATATAATCTTACCGTTTTAATAAATGGAACTATGTATATTTTTACAAAAGTCCTAGGAAACAATGCTATCTTGATTACATTCTGTCTTAATATCATTAAGTACAATGAGTTCTCTGTAAGTGCATTTTTGCAGTAAAAGAATTGAGGAACAGTGACGTCACACAATGGAATCATATCTGGAATGCAGTTATCTTAACATTTTTTTTGCCAATATTCATGTTTAAATATTCATGTTGAGAAAAATGCATAGATTAGTATGTGTCTTTAATTGGACTTTATCTATTGTCTTCGTGATGTTAGAGCTATATCTCGACTTGTCTCTACTATGGTTTCAAAAGTTCTCTCGCCTTCAGGTATAGCTGAAATTTTTTGTACTTGTCTGTGGCTGAATTCACTTTGTGATCTATAATATATTACTTTAACGACTACTCTACGGGGAAAATACATCAATTATGTCCTTCATCAACTCAAACACGGAATATAATATTTTCATCGAAGAATAACTTTAAGCACGGAGCGTGTAGAAGTTTTACAGATCACCTGCTATTTTTCCATTACATAGACTCTTTTCCGAAAAGAAAAGGGAATAAAATTCATCATGACATAATTATTTTGAGTCTAACCAGCGAGGTGGAGGGGTTGGGTTCGAATCCACTATCTGTTGTTCAAACCTTTTTGTTTTTAACAGATACATTGAAATTTTTTTGGTGGGGGGGTTGGTGTGAATGAAATGTCCACCCCCGAACATGGTGTTGGTCGATACTCACGGATCTCATTTTGCCATGTTGTGTCACTGGAACGATATTTTGACAAAACAACAGCGAATGATACCTTCTTTCGCCATTCCTATTCCAAATGCACTGTTAATGTTTTTTTTTTGCGGTTTGCTGTGCAGAATTTCTCCGTTTGAATTCATAAAGAAAAAACACTCGCAATTGAGTGTTCTCCACGGTGCACTTTCTTACGATCCTGTTCGACGACCCACTGCCTCCTGACTGTCTGTGTAACCCAGCCTAATTGCTGCACTTATACAGAGTTTGTGACGTCAAAAGCGTGACCAAAGTCTATCCCTGTGTTGTGTTGCTGAAGTGCGTTTCCCACCAGGCGTCAAATCAGATATTTCATTCGCACCAACCCAATATTATATTGTCTGGTATTTTTCAGATGATGTGCTAAACGAAATAACACACATTAATACATAGTATTATCCAAGAAGTTCAAGGTGCGCAACCATTGATGTTTCAATTTTTCACTTTTGTCATAATCTTCCACCTCATTTCTCACAATCAGTAGCCACTTTCAGGAACTACAATCTCGATATACTCTGTATTAGACTTGAGAAAATGCGTATTATATACGAGTGGATATGTGTGTGTTTGCGTTCTGTGAGTGTATAAGATGCTGTAACAAGGAGGACCAGAACAACCTTCAACTAACGTATCAATTCGAGAACTTACATAGCCTCTCATCTCTTATAGATGGCGTAACCCTCTCAGAAAAAACAACTTTTGGCAGTGTAAAAGAAAACGGAGATAAGACCGGATATCTAACGTACTAATAATGATCATCTCACACAAATAATAAGACTCCATGAATGTATTTGTCAAAAACTTGTACCAGTTTGACTAATGGATTGTTACTAAAGGCACTCTTGGAATTTGTCTAACTAAAATTAACCCTTTCTTACTGTAGCAAGATGTGAATGTTACATTGTTATTTATATATACAATAAAGTTTTAATAATTATTTTAATACACATATTATACCGTAATATTCCAAAAAAATATATAAATTTAAAATAAAGATATTAAGAGATCAAATAAAATAAGACGATCTTTTGTTCTAAAATTTTAGTTTCTGATCATATCCTTGTCTAAAATCCCCATTCGATTTGATAATTAAAACAAAAAGGATTTCTATGTATCACTTTCTTCTAGCAGCAAACTGAGCTAAATATACACGGATGTCTTTCGTATTTACGAATAATTGTTTATATGAGCAAGAGCCATACTATTTTCATAGCGAATTAAGTCGCTATGTTGTAGCAAATTATGAGTAAACTGCCAGTTACAGAGTGAGATTCAATATTATTATTAGGATTATGATTTTAAGTAGTTCCAATCATTGAGAAGAAAAATGCTGTTTATGATTTTATAATTTTATTATCATTTATGAATACCATTATATTAATTGTAAAATAATGAAAACTTTTTTTTTATCTTCATGGGAAAGGGATGAAAGCAAGTATATGATGATTCAATTGATTTACTTCCAATATATTTAATTTTTGTAAAAGCAAAAAAAGAGGAACTAGAATTTCGTATCTCTGCTTCTGTTCCCACTAACTTTCCTCTTTGTCTATCAAACAAAATTAATATGCTATATTTGAAACAGAACTGGTCATATACGTGAGAGTTGTTGATGGATGTATCTACTTGTATTGTGTGTATGTATGTGTGTACGTTTGTGTGTGTGTATGTTATATATGTGCACTTACGGGGCTTTGGAGCTTTTGATTGGTTACTCAGCCACGAAATGCATGATGCTGTGATGTGGTAGTGAGCTCGGTTTGCTGCTTCAATTTCATCCAATCAATTCACTACTTTTCAAAAAAAGGAGTTCATTTTCTGCTCAGTGAGAGAATTTGTGTACGTGTTTGAGTGTCTGTGTATGTGTGTCTGCATTACCTTTTTCTGTCCTATCTGTAAAATAAAGTGCTGCAAAGGATCTGTGATTAGTGTCGCAGTAATACACATGGTGAGGTGAATTTACTGTACAGGCTTTGAACGAACTACTGCGTGTTCGAGTTTAATTCTCTAAGCTACTTCTGATGTGCTAATTGTTTAGATACTCTCTTTTGTATGAAAAGGGAACAAAACACTAGAAAGAAAATACAATTTACTGATTTTTGTTTAACCTGTCCAAGATATTTTGAAGGGGTACACCCTTTCTCCGGGATAGGATATTAGGAAAAACCGGAGAGCTTAAATTTTGTTAAGAGGGGAATACTAATGGCCTGAAAATTAAAAACGAAATCCTTAGTTTTGCTGTTCGGATTGTCTGGCCAACCCCCCACCCCTACTTTGTACGAGAAGTGTTAGAAGTTTATAATGACTTTCTGACGGCGAAATTTGAAGTTATTGCGCATGCACAATCAGGTTTCGATATTTATTTTGAAACACTTCTTGCACTTTATTCTTTCACAAAATGTCCTGTGAAAATCATTCGGTTTGCATACAATTTCTTCAATATATAGCGGGAAAAGTGACGAGAGAAAAAGTGACCAAAAGTTGGCCAAATTGAGGCGTCCAGATGCTTTAAAATGCAAAAGAATTTCAGTTTTCCTTACAGAGTTGGATAATACAGAAATCGTATGATTGTAAAAATGACTTTTTGTGTTGTTTTTCCAGTTATAAAAAAGGAACCCACGTGGCACTTAGTTGGCTTGAGTACAATGGCGTGATACGGGTCGATATAGCCTTAACAGAAGACACACACATTTAAACACACACACACACACGCACGAGCGAGTTAAAGGCAGAAGTTGAGAGGATCCGGGAAAATTCCTCTGCTAATCTGGTTTCTTGTAGCTTTGTCCATGGCAATCCATCAGACTTGACGATGGTCCCGGGAGATTGGTCCAGCTTAGGATGCTCTCGGGAGCCACTCGAAACTATTTTCTTCTGTTAGTCTCTCTCTTTTTTCCCTCTATCCGTGTGTGTGTGTGTTTCAGCTTTATACTTTTTGCCTTTGTTTCTTCCATCTGTTCGCTTTCAGTTTCTTTTTCCCTATACCTCTGCTATTCTTTGTTCACTAATTTCCGTCGAATGTGTTAGCAGAAGCGTGTTTTTTTTACTTGCATTCTTTTCTTTATTTACCTGTCCGGTGTATTTTGTTGCATCCTCTTTTTTGTTTACCTGCCTGGTGCTTTTAGTTACAATCTTGACTTTGTTTACTTGTATGTTCATTATACGATTTATTATTTTCTGACATTCCCTTTTCCTTGCTCTTAATTTCTGTGGATTATGCCACCATTAGTTGAATTGTAAGCCAGTTGTTCTTACCACTGTGTACTGTGAACAGAAGTACACCTAACTTACATTTTGAAAACTCATTTTGTACACTTCAGCTTTCGAACACTTCATTGTACTGTTTTTTTTACTAATAAGAATTATTTGAACACTTTCTTTGTACTTTTTTCACAAGTGAAGAGTGATGGTATTGGTAGCTACACTGTAAAAAATAAATTCACATTTGGTATGCTTCAAATGAGTTAACTTTTGATCAATTCGTGCATTTTTCTACAGTTTGTCCAAATACATCTGTCTACAGTACCTTTTGTCGTGGTAAACTCCGGCACATCCATTTTCCAGTCGAAATTGTTCTTCACATAGCAAGAAACATGGCAGATTTAGTGCGATCCTCGCAGTTCGTTTGGTTAAACAAAGAACGGAGACCACCAGAGTTTCTATGTCTTTTGAGAAATTCACCTATATTTCCTTCAATAATTGTCTGTTCTATCTCAATTTTCTTTTAAGGCCTTCCGTTATTTCTACTACTCGGATTCATTACAAATGTCCCTCTTAGTGCAAAAACAATTAATGAAATGCCCAAGTGACAGTGAACATTTTTCTTTTACAATCCGAAATCCGAGAAAAACAATACAAGTCTTTAGAACTTTACCAAGCGATACTAATCATTTTGGAATCTGGTTAGAAGTTGGTAGTAATACTCAATTTTGCGAATTAGAAAGCAATAGTTGTTAAACACACAACAAAACGTCAAAAATTTCTAAAGACTCTCAATGGTTAAATATCCAGAATTAATTCTGTATAAATAATATTTCATGGCACTGTCATAAAAGATAACTGTGCAACAAAAATTCAGTAGGTTTACTATGTTGTATAGTTATACGCAGCTTCACAGTAACTACTTGTGGGCCAATTCGTAGGAAGCATTCGTGAGAATCTCTTCTCTTATATTGTTCCATTGTACACTAAGGATTCTAAGGATTTTTTTATCTTTTAACTTCTTTTGCTATTGGCAACAACATCCTGGAGAATAAGTTTTTTACTAATCACACGTTGGACCAATTGCACAAAATATTTTAACCTCGAGTTATCGTAATAAACGAGTTAATCTACGAGCCATAGGTAAGTAATTTATAGATAGTAAACTCCCATTTTCTGAAGCCCATTTATGCCACCTGGTGTCAGTCTAACCGAACTAGGAATTGAAGTAATGCTAGTAAGTGATGCGCATTATTCACGCTTTTAATCTATTGTGGACCTACGTATAAGTGAAGTAACAGGTGCTCATCTCGCACTGCACACTTTAATCGGTTTTTAAATCGAATGCTGGAACAATCACCAGATAATACCATTATTTCATTCCTAGTTCGGCTGGACTAACACCAGGTGGCAGGATAGAGACTGAGAGTTCGTCATCTATGTTAATTTTATCTATGGCTAGTAGATTAACTTGTGGATTAATTTAACTCGAGATTAAAAAGTTTTGTTCAATTGGCCCATAAAAAAAAATTTAAAATATTGATCTCTGGATTAAAAGTCTAGATAATAATAATGTAAAACTGAATAATAGTGAATATTGGTAGAGAAATTTCTAAGTATTCGTTGAATATTCTTATCACCGTAATTACTTTCTCAGAGTCATTATCAAACATTCAAATCTCCACCGATATCGATTCAATATCTTTCTTCTCCAAAAATAATTTAATTTAAAATTTATATTATCCCTTATGATTGCCAAGAGTAGCCCTGGCTATAGAAGATGATGACTTGAATTTTTCTAATATCCCTTTATGTTCGCTTCACGGTTTAGGTATTTATATGGCTTTTGGTAAATCCCAATACCTCAAATCCAAAATCGATTATAATAAATAGATGAGAGAAATACAAACATTATTAATGGCCTATTAAAAGAAAACAATTACTTAAATATTTATGAAATAAGTAAATAATAATAACATTGATAACAGTAAGTTCACTAGGTGCTTCACTGATCCTAAATTTCCTGATGGATCTATTCCCAAATAGAGGGTGTAACCCTCACATGAGTAGAAAGTTGATACTGCGGGAAATAAAAGACATACGTTGTTGATTCTGCTTAGCTTTATTATTTTGTATTAGAAAAGTATGGAGCAGGAAAACTACTTTTAGGTGTGGATTGGCATTGATCGGTAGATTCTTCTTCTTCTTTAGTAGATCTGTTTTACGACATATCTCAACTGGAGCTTATTTAATTGCGGAATATTTTTTTTTTTTTCGGTTAAAAATATCTAATTTCATATTTTCTTGTTTTATTTTTCAGGTAAACCCAACGCGGCCGAGTTCTTGAGTCCACCTGAGGGTCACTATCAAAACAAATACAACATCAGCTGGTCTGTTATCAGTCACACGCCTGTTGAGGAATTTCAGCTGTCTTACAGAAAGTTGTCGGTGAGTTCAACACCTACGGATGAACCCCTTGAAAGACATCATTATAAGAGGCCTTCCAGAAGGGTAACTTGAAAATCATATAAAGCATAATAATATTCATGAAATATATTTCGCTTCTTTTCTTATGATTTTTCTATATCGTAATAAGAATTACACTGATGCTTTGTTGAGTCAATGATTAATTAAGCACTTCTTTCTATTAAAATTTGTGACTATCATATTTGTTCTTCTGTTTTTTTTTAAGTTTTCAAAGTTTTCAAGCGATGTGTCATTTGCGCTGAATTTTTTTAATCACTTACACATCCAAATGTTGTCGATTTCATTTGAGGCCATGTTATGATGTGAAGCTGATAATTCTGTTAGTATATGTTTGTTTTTATAGAAGAGTTCGGGCATTCGCATATTTGTTTTCCTATTTTCTTCATGTGTTTCGAATCAGTTCTGTAGATTTGCATTTACAATTGTGGACTGCAATCTAGTCCCGTCACAAGTTGAAGTGATGAAGTTCCTCGGTAAGCGTTCCCACGGATAGTAGTGAGGATAGAAGTTGCCAGGTTATTTGTTCTAGATACGATCCCAGAGTTCGCCTAGTGAAACTAAAAAAAAATGGATAACCACAATCAGCTAATGCCTGGTACAAGTCTCAATGGATGATGTCCTTCAGGAGCACATTATTATTTCGGCCAAATGGATGGGGTAGTTAGGGGCTACGGCCTCAGTTCTAGATATCATCCCGATATTTACTCAGTAGGAATCAGAAAATCTGAGAAATAAAAGGACAACTCCAGAAAGTTTCGAACCTGCACCGCCTCTGAACTTCTGGTTAAGATTAACAACATTCACCATTCGAATTTAAACTGAACTGAAAATCGACTGTATTTCGTCTCCTGAATATGGTTAGGTCAAACATATTGAAGGTACTCCGCACAAAGTACTACTCTAGAGACGCCAAATGAAGAGTACAGGGGGAAAAGGGCGTATGTCCATGAAAGGTGATTTCTCGTAAAACGCATTTTAAAATCTCAACTCTTTCATCTACTCCCAAGTATTCCATATTTTTAACACCGCTATAACTTGGTGATTATATGCGCTTTTGAATTTAAACTTTCTGAGCGGTTAGCTGTCATTGAGTAGTACTTGTTAGAAGTGATTAAAAAAATGGATATCTCCCGCTTCTTTTCCTGTACTCTTCAAATATTATACAGTATCAGGAATGCAAAATTGTTATCTTTCACGAAATTAGTAAAAAACTTTGGTAAACTTTATTTTTATATGGGTCAGTTTAGTAACTTTGGACTTAGGCCCGTCACGATTTGCCTTTAGCTGTTAAGTGTTAAAATACACACCCATGCCCGTGGCGGGACTCGAATCCGGGACCGTTGAGTCGATAGCCTACCGCCGCAGACCGCTCGACCACCCGGCCGGCTTTCACGAAATTAGGTTCTAGTATCTCAAATATGATAATCATTTGTCATTTGTTTTTTCATTTGCCGTAATATTATGTCATTTACTGTCGGCAGTAATAAGTTTTTATCCACTTATTTGAAATTGATAAATACGGTTTAGGAAATACTTCATAAATTACTTTATTATTATTATTATTATTATTATTATTATTATTATTATTATTATT
>JAGDQP010018233.1:11608-36973 GCA_022664845.1 Lepisma saccharinum
TTATTATTATTATTATTATTATTATTATTATTATTATTATTATTATTATTATTATTATTATTATTATTATTATTATTATTATTATTATTATTATTATTATTATTAATTATTTCAGCATATATTCCAAAGTGTACGTAGGAGTTAACTTGATAATTAATAACCATTTCAGTTAATTTAACACTTTGTGCTTAAGTGTAATTGCAAGTCTGTGAAGGTATTTGCATCTTGCTGTCGAATTATAACTGATAGACTGGGCAATCGATAATACTATGTTGGCCTTCAATGCGGGCGAACCGTTTTGGATTCCTGGTTTTAGACTGAAAAATTTAATGATCTGAAATAGCATTTAAGTTGGCTCAGAGCTTCCAAATTAATTACAAAAAAAAATAAATAAAAAATCAATACCAGTGCTTGCCGAAAGTCAACACTTAAAAGAGTTTTATTAGGTGAGTCCATTATTTTAATAAAGGTTTCTAAAGACTGGGAATTTTGTGTTAATTTAATTCAATGTATGGTAGGGGGGCTATAAGAGCAAATAATATCGGCGCAAGTGACACTTTATTTCTAGCTTCAATTCTCCACTTCCAAATATGCTTTTGCATGTTTCACAGTCAAGCAATGGTTGTTAGTGAGAATGCAAAGGCTGTGAAACAATTTGTACTGTAATGATTAAAACGTCTTCTGGCATAAACAATGTACGCATATCAGAGAAGTCAAGTTTCACTCAGATGAGTGCAGCCCTTCTACATTTTGTAACTTACGTACAAACTTACTAGTGTTTGAATATTTCTTTTGTATCAGTTGTGCTTCTTGGTTATTTTATCTGCTTTATTTTACGCACAAATTCTTACTTAGATATGTGACGCAGTGCTGCATTTAAAATGTCGATGTTGGTAAGATCATCATTTTAAAAATGAGATTTACGGTTCGTGAGTCATTGCGGATCAGCGTAACATATGATATTGGCTATACAGTGTGGCTCTTGAAATATTGTGATAGACTTCAAGAGGCGGTTATTGATATCAAAGCAAGAAGAAAATTTTTTTAAAGAGATTTCGAAAGATATATAGTTTCGCAGAGTGCCCAAAGTTAACGTAGCCTCATCACAAATAACGGAATATCTCGACAAATAATGGCGTATGTCATGTTATTTTAACAAATCATGATCGAACTTTGTGCACCGAAAACTATTTTATACAGTGTTTATAGTTGAAGAGTTTATATTTAGAAGGAATTACCCACAAAATCAATTCGTTGTAATGAAATTAACGTTGTGCCGTACTGAATCACTTTTCTCAACGGCACTCCTCAAACTTAAACTTTGCTCAGGTACAAACTATGGTTACATCCTTGAATACGATTGGCTAAGACGACACGGCTTACGTCATTATCTGCCGAGATATTACGTCATTTATAAGGATGCAATGCGTAAAACTCCGAAACTACGCAGTTTTAGACATTTCTTGAAAGAAACGTTTTTTTTTTTGTTTTGTTTATGTGTGAATAATCAATTTCGAAAGTTTATCCAGTTATTTCAAGCAATACTGTATTTTGACTCTGTGATAGGACATTCTAAAATCAAGGTCCTTTCTCTGTTGATTCGTAGGTACAGAATCTTCTGTAGATTGTATCTGATATTGGTCAGTAGTGGTTATGATCTTGTTGACATCTTTTACGATCTGTGAGTGCTATTGTCTTTCAAATACTACAATATCCATCCGCCTGCTGTGTCACATGTATCTAATTGAATTTGCATGTACCTATATCAATAGTAATGCATGAGTTTATAGTTGATTATAAACAAGACCATTTAAATGGACTAAGGTATCTAAAGAACGAAGATACACGAAACGCATGTTTGTAACAATAAACGTTGCTGGATTTGAAGAAAGCTAGTCTTAAGTTACGTACTTGATTCTGATCAATGTACAGAATGTTAGTTAGCTCCGGAGAATATTTTCATTTTTCTAAAATTTGTTATCGTACTAAATATACTGTTACATAGTTTCTAGTGTTCTCAGTGTTTGTTAATTTTTTGTATTCTTGTATAAAATATTGAATAGCTAAAATAGGGAGAAAGTAATTTGAAAATGTTGAAAGTAATATTGTAAAAAATCACTCTAATTTACATTTACCCAAAGTCTACAATAGTAGCATACAATTTATATACTTGCTAGGACACATGTTGTTTAGCTCTTGAAATTCTTCTTGAGATTAGAGTCATTTATATAAAATGACATTACAAAAAAAATCACTTTTATTTTTGATATTCGCAGTTTTATGTTGCTAAACAATTTAAGTAATTTCGTTTTCATTGTGTTGCATTTTTCTACAGGAAAGAGGAGAGGATGAAATTTGATTATACAAAATTTTAAAACAAAAATAGCTATTGAAGGTGGAGGAAGTAAGGGAGAGGTTATTCATGACAAAAAGTCTTTGACTGTGTTTATAACATTAATGTAGAGCGAAGCACAACAGAATTGCTCAATTGAAATGCAAGAAGTTAAATAGAACACAATTTCAACTAGACCTCATCTTATCGATGCAATTTCATCGTTTGTTTGTGCTATCTATTTGGGCGAAATTAACATTAATTACTTATCGTCAATTGCTTCGTGAGTACACATTGTTAGTGTAACGTGATCAGTATATTGATGCTTTGGCAAAATGGAATGATTTATCAGAGATAAGTAACTGCTATAATTGATTCAGGCAAAATAGGAACATTGAGCATAACGTGTTCTAAAATTGCTATCCGCAACTTTCTAAATTTTGACACTGGTGAAGAAGTTAATTGAAAATACATAATCTAATGTACCATGATTAACATGAAAAGTTTACGTAGTTTGTAGACGCTATAGACAATTTGGTTTTCTATAGCAAAGTTGTTTGTATGGCTCTCTGACTTTAGAAAAATATAAACACACATAAGAAACAACGAATGGTACTAAATGAGGAAAGTGTTCCGAAAATGTAATCTGTGATCAGTTTTAACAATTTGTATGCAAATTATTAGATCCAGGATGTTAGGCAAAATGTTTCTTCTTTAATGTTAGCGATATTATATAAAAATAAATTTGGTTAAAGTATATTTTAGAGGTTTAGGCCTGCTTACACCAATTTCATTTTGCCTAGTTTTGCCTGTTTATTTATATAATGCTTATCTTTATACTTAAATACCTATTAATGCCTATTGCTATTTCATGCTTGTAGTCAAATTTGCACTACAGTTCCGTAACTAGCACCCCTTCTTTTTTGTAAAAACAAAGAGTTTAAACAAGCCTTTTAAAAATCACTTCCCAGATATGAAATACGTCGAAATTACCGACTACTTTCAAATCTCAACAAATATTTGCATTCTATTGTACAATATGAAAAGAAAAGGATCAGACGAAACACTAATCTGGCTAGAAACAAAGGTTAGGCTACATTTGTTCATGTTAAATAATTTATTAGGAGTAATTTTATTTAAGCAATATATGGAACCAAATAGGTCTTACAGCATCCACATTCCATTATATAAGTTACCCTTATCAAAAAATAACACCTACACTTGTTTTAGTTTTCTGACTTTTAGTACACTTTACATCACTCATCATGTATCACATTATTGTTTCTACCTTCTACATTGCTTTCCTGTTCATTGTTAATATTCGTGGTCATTCCTGGCAAAATAAACTCGAATAACATTGTTGAGAGCTAAACAGATCTCACAGTTTTCACAGTGCTACTAACTAAACAATTTTGTAGCTGAATATAGTGATTTTGAATACTCGCTTAGTTTCGAAATATATATATTTTATTTTGTTCTTGATATAGAGTTTTATCCACTTTTTACATATTCTATAAATACAAAATCTTCATTTTCAGTTTGGCAATATAGAATTTTAAATCATGTATTTCTGCTTTGAATTTTACTTCTTGCAACATTGGCTTTAGGGAATCACAATGCGACAAATATTAATAACTATCCGGCCCGAGCCAAAGTTATTTAAAGGACAGAAATAAACTTAATTACATGAATGATCAGTATTTCTTTCCGTTATTAAACCTTGAAGTTGAATGCATAATTAACCAGAATTTGCAAGAATATATCAAAATTTGGACGCATGCAGTCACAGGCATGTATTTATAAAAATTGTGAAATATTTGTTATTTATTAAAATATCTCCAAAATAATGGACTATTCACACATTAATTCCTGCCGTTAACATGCACTAAATTACACAAATATAGTTACTGATGTCAAATACTTAGAATATGAAGTAAATAGAAGAACAAAGATCAATATTTTTTTTCAATTGCTCTTGTGACATCTATTGAAGAAATTTACCAGCTGGTTACATTTGAAAAGAACACTACTTGACATGCTAAATGGGAAACACATGGTAGAATTAACTTTGATGAGTTTGGTGGTATTGATAGTGATAAGTCCAGTGTGACATATAGTAACATACATGCACGTGTGCAACAGGTGACATGTGGGTCGCCGGATGGTGAAAGGATGTTTTATACGGGTCAATAGAGTTATTGATGTCATGGGAGTTTATCTGATGTTCCTCTTCACATATCAATGAAAAGTTTGTATTACTCATGGGTCAGACGTCACCGTCTGTCTATTGACTGTATAACACGTTAAGCGTTACAAGAAAAATATGGTTTGATTCTCGTCCCACCAGTCCAGTAAACACGTTGAAAATTAACTGGTAAAAAGTACATTGAAAGAAGGAAAGAATAGATAGTCTTTTTTGTTTTAAATTTAAAAATGCAGTTATGGGTTGAAGAGGCAATGGACATAAAGCCTTCATGTGTGTAAGGGATGACATCCTTTGGTAGTCTGGGGATAAGGATGGGAAATGTAGCCATGTTAAAAGTGGCCATATTTGATAATGGTCAAAAAGTAAGGGGAGAAGTACGATCCGAACGAAAAATAGCCTCCAATACTATTTCAGTCTCCCAATTAAAATTTATCCGCAGAAAAATTAATAGACGGAGTTAAATAACATTCTTCAACCTCCTTATTCCTGTTCCCCCCTTCCGTATTTTAAGATCCGGAGTATACGTTCAGATTAAAAGAAAACGACGTATACATTTTTTCTGAGTACAAATTTTGCACAATCTGACAACACCAAAATAATATACGCTGCAGCTACAAGATAATTTGGTAAATGACACTTTGATCTAAAGTTCGATCCATTGGTTGATTTCTCTTCGTTATGTTAACAAAGTTTCTGTTATCCCTACATTTTGTGCCAAATATGTCTACCAGATTTTCTAATACGTTCTTTACAATATTTCTAATATATTTTTCCTTTAGATCAAAAGTTGTACATTAATTAGGACTGTATGTGACATCATTATTTGTGCAAAAACTATTGTTTTTAGGTAGAAAAATATAAAACAAGAAAAGACTTCGTTGGCTACTTTACGTACTAAGATTTTCATAATTTTTCTCGTGCGTGTATTTTTAAATTTTAATCATTTGTTTTTGCATTTAAAAAAGGAAAATGGTAGCGGGAAAAGTAGCACCACATCTTAAGCTCTATTAATTATCATCATTTCTGGAGACGAGGGAAGGAATGAGAAAAAAAATAGAAGGAGCAAAGAGTTCTCCATTTGTCATCTTGTCATCACCACCCCATTTCTTTTCTTTTTCCTTTGTGTGCTTTTGACCATTCCTAGAAACTTCACGCAATACTCTGTACAGAGAGAAAGAGAGAGAGAGGAGAGAGAAGGGAGAGTGTTTGGAGAAACTACTCCACTTCTTGGCATCCATTATTCATCTCAGAGAAAGCAACACCGGTACATGCAAACGACGTCTGAAAGAGTTATGGTGTGTGGTGTGGTCAAAGGTGACATCATACGTTGCCATCTCAGAAGATAACTACGTTTTCTTTGTATACAACTAAATTAAATTACTTTTTCATCTTCAACTTTTCATCACTCTGTGGAATATAACAAATTAAATTATATTCGTGGAATATTCTTAAAATACAATATTTTTTAGTGCAAGAACATAATGTGATTTTGGAATTCAGAGTCCTATCTTTCTATGTGCCTTTGTATTGAAACAAGAACGAGTTAAAAAAAAACTGTAGTCAACTAAGATTGCCAAGTTATGCATTAATAATTTTCATCCCTGTTCCTATAGTGCCCTTCAAGTCAGATAGGTATTCATTTACAACGATTCAGATACAAGTATATTACCACAATGTTGTCAGATTACATCTCCTCTCTTTTTATTTCTTGCTTGCTCAACTCCTGCGGGAATTCGAATTGACAACACTGGAACTACACGATTGAACAAAGTTAGATGGAGTTAACAAGAAATGTTGAAGGACACTCACTCTGCCATTTGGAAAAGTACATTTTTTAGCCGTTGTCGAGATATGAACATCCGTAACAGCACTTTGCTACAAGGGATTCGGTAGCCGACTGAACATATTGCAAGTAGGGTCTATGCTGATTTCAAATCTAATGACAGTTTTTGCATATTATGTATACATTTTCAGTAAGATTCTATCTTACACCGTGTCTAGAGGGTTCTTTAACATGGTAAAATTCTCAACTGAAAGCTTGATGTATCTTTGGTCATTCTTGTGTCTCCTTCCCCCTTCTCTCTTCAGACGCTTCTACGGAAATAACTCTTGAAATGTGATATATGTAGTATAATGAATACTACGTATTTTTAGAGGATGCGCAAAAGGAACAAGCATCTTATACACAAGCAAGTAGCTACGAGAACCACACAAATATTTTTTGTTAGAACTGTTGTCTTGATATCATGACCAAACCGGTGAAGAAGCATTTGTTCTCAAGTTAAAGAGTTTTGTATTTTGCATATTTCGAAGTGAAATGGAGAGATCCGAATCAGATACGTGTTATTGAGATGTTTCACCAAGATATATAGAAGAAACAGGAAGAAAATATCGATAGCAGATGGGATGTTCCAATGATGGTTATTTACTGATAGTAAGTGCTTAGGAAGAGACATTTCTCGTCAGAATCACACGCGAGGCGTCCAGTGTTTATATATGACTCGAAAGGGGAATGCAAAACAATTAAGTCTAGAATTTTTGTAGAAATGTTTTTTTTATGTTTTCTGAACAGTTTTTTTTAAATTATATTTTGAGTAGTGTAATCATTTCAGATATTTTATTCAACGAATCGCACTATACTCACATTATGAGCGAAATTATCATTGGGAGTCAAAAATCGTATATGATAAAAAGGAATGGATTTGAAATTACGACACTTGAATTAGCTTCAGTTACTTATCAAACCACGTACAGTAGATTTTTGTATAATATAACTAATATATAAGCTATGTTGGCGTCAGTTGCAAACCTTCTGCGATATGTAATTACTATTTTTTTGTCTGTTTCATGTAATTAGGAAATTGCTTTCTGTTTTGAAAAAAAATCTTATTTTTAGTTCTAAAGGAAACAGGATTGCTTAGAAACTATTTTTTATCTCATTTCTTCCATGTAACACAATTATTAATGTAAAACGATCAAATTAAAAGGCTGGCAAATTATACAAAACAAGTTTTTTTTTTCTCTGCTGCAAGTTACAGTTTTTCTTTTGAAAACAAGAGGAAAGCAAGCAAGAGAGAGATGGTAAAAGCTATTAGAAATTTCACAGAGGTTGTTTCACCTGAACCATTAAAACCTTATTAAATATGTGAAACGCTTTGCAGTCTTAGTTTTCCAGCAAATGTGACAACCATGCTCTCTCTGTTTCTCTCGCTATATCTCTCCTCTTCCTTCTCCTTATTCCAATCCACCACTCTTCTCTCTTTCCCACTCGTTCACTCAGCAACCATTCCACCAAACGACCCACTCAGTACCACCTACCCAGCATCTCACCCATCCACAACCCGCTCTCACTGGCTCTCCCCCACCACTTACATTTCCAAATGCGTTGAGAGGAGACTCTGACGTATTAGGGCCAGGTGGCCCCATTCCCACGCTCGAATTTCGTCTAAATTGTTAACCAACCATCGCGACGCTGCACTGAATTATTAAGCTGGATTCAGACCCTGAAACGGTGGGACGAAAAAGGGGTTGAAGGGTGGAAACTTGTAAATTCATTAAGGATTCATCCACCTCTTCTCCCCGTATGTAGGTATTTTCACCCCTCCCCCTCTAAAATACGTGTTAGTGGATTAACCTAGTTTTACCCATTCTCAAATTCCAATTTCAAATAGGAGTAGGAGTTTACAATATTCGATAAGCATCTCAAAATATTGAGAAAGGGATAAATTTAACATAGGTACTGTGGCGTATTTGTATTATTTAAAATGGAAGAATGTGGTAGGTTCAACTGAAAAATTATTATTCGTGAACTAAACGGAATAATTTCCGATATTTCTTATTAGTCACTGTATGTCTTCTAACTGGAAATCAGCACTTCGAATGAGATAGTTACCTTCTAATTATACCTACCAAAAAACGCTACCCCTAAATCCATTGACAAACCAGCTTACTGTAGTGCCGTGCAGTGTAGTATAACCCGTAGGCGTTAAACAGTTCCCCCAATATATGAAACAAGTGGACCATACAGTGTAACTATAGCATACACGCACATAATGATATTGGGGACCTTGTCTGTGGTTTTAAGTACCGGTACTTATCTGTTTCAATTAACTTTTGAGTATATGAAACAAGTTTGATGCAACTCGTCTTAAGTTTAAGCTGATGATTAGACTAAAGGTGACTATTTTTAATATTGATAAAAAAACAACAACAACACGCTGACAGTATCAACGTGCACGACACTACATGCAGCCAAGTTCTGCGTCACAAAACGTCAACACTGCCAGAAGTATATTATACAGAAAAAAGAGTTTATTTCTAAATCGACAATTTCGAAGTCCGTAAGAAAAAAAAAACGTTAAAGATAGGAATATGAGCTTTCGAAGTTAAGGAGATATGGCAAATATGTGCAAGTGTGCAAAATTGCATATTTGTAGCTTGAAACATATTCAAATTGTGGACCCCTGAAATTTGCGTATTTTAGGGTCACTAATTCGTTCACTCACTCACTCATCATATTGTTTAGGGTGTTCGGAATAAACTAGAAACATGAAATTTGGCATGAAGGTGAAGGATGATAAGTATTTAAGGAGAAAATTCCGACATTTTGAAAAGGTCACCATCTTGGATTCAAAATGGCCACCCCAAAACCATTTTCCACACCGTTCCAGCTAGGGAAATGAAATTTAGTATGAAGGTGTACCATCAAGAGTAGGCCACGACAATATAAGAAAACGTTAAAAAAAGTCACCATCTTTAATCCAAAATGGCCGCCCCAAAACCCATTTTCCAAACCACTAGAGAAACGAAATTTGGTACCATAACGAGTAGGTTACAATAAACAGGGCAAACTTCCCCTATGGCGCGAGGTAGCAAGGCTTATGATTTTCGAGCTTTAGGGTTGGTGATGGTTTGCGTTGTGGGTTTTAGGACTTAAAGATCATCAAGCTTGCCACCTCGTTCCAACTTCCGGTGTTCTTCATACATGTTGTCGCCAAGGAACTTGGCTCATCCATCCTCCATCTCACCACTTTTTAGTGCTAACGAACTTGGCTGAAACTTTTACTCGTTTTCTACTGCCAGTTTTCAAAGCTTTACGAATTTCTCGTATCTTACAGAAAGTTATATGAAAGCCAGCAAATCATTCGATAATTCTACTATTTTCATATTGATGCTAAAAATGAAAATGACACTTCTAGACTTTCTTCCACATAGTATGGTTGTAACGTCTCGCTGAGATATTACTTAAGGCTCGAAGGTTTTAGAAAACTAAATTCGACGAAAGGATACCTTTTCGGTTCTATGGTCTTAGAATCTAACGAATGTACGATCTTAATCAGTTAAGACACTCAAAGAAAAGTAAAAGGTTCCATTTGATTATTTATTTACACAACTGTTTCGGTTTCCAAGATATTATAGCATACAATTCCGTATAGCTGATACAAATCCACAACACATAATTATTTGGAAAATTTAAAATAGTTCCAATAAATAAGATCAGTTCGTTAGAAATCTCCATCAACGTCTAAGTTTAATAACATTTAAACAACATTATCAAAGCATAACCTCCAAATAATCAACATAGTACGTAATCGCACATAGTTCCGTTGTTCTAGTCGAAAATCTGCAATCTCACCAAATATACAATTCTAATTAACGAAACGAGATCAGTCTCCAGTTAGAAATATTGTAACTATATCAAATACTGCACTGAGAAATTGTATCGTAAACCCGAATTAGGAAATTATTGATTTTTAAAATTTAGTGGGGAGGGGAATTTTACACGTTTTGAAGGTTCTAGAGAGAAATAATCAAAATATTAAGATGAAACTTCAGAACTTCTTAAAACCACAAATTCGGCATTTATTTAGGTGATTTTGGCCTCTCAAGTCTATCTGTTAGTATTTTATAAGCTTCCGAAAACTTTGTTACCGCAGCCGACCTTTCAGATTTAATTCATTACATCCTCAGGAGCCTGTCAAAATTAAGCTCTTTTATAGCTAAATGAAGTTGAATATTTACAAAATACAATGAATTTAATACAATTGACAACTGACCAACTTCGCTAACACTGCGTGGGTTTAAGTTAAAAAAAAAACTCTCTCACACAATAAATTCAATTATTTTGATCACTTCTTTTAAATTTTTACTTTTTATTTTCTATAAGCTCATTAGCTTTGGACAGAATCACCCAATTAACTCACTATCGAATCTAACTGATAAAGCAATCCTTCCTGCCAAAGGAAACTCTTCATTAACCTGACTTGACCCAACCTTCAAACCTGACCTGAAACCTAACCTAATACTCAAAAGCATGAATTGCACTTACCCCACAATCGATCCAACAACCAGAAGGGAAAATATTTAACAATACTTCGAAAAACAATCCTACCTCAGTAGCACACACCTGGGTATTTCCGATAAAAAAAAAACGAAGAACCAACTCGATTCAGATCGAACAAGAATATACACTACACATATTATAAACTAGGAAAAACTAAGGAAAATCCAAACAAGTTCCATATTCACAGCTTTCAAACATATCCGAACATTTTCACACTCACTCCATGCCCTCGACACACGAACAATACCTCTTCCGGAAACAAATCTACCTGTAATTTGTCCTAACCTTTTTTAGCAACACAGCAAACACCTAGACTCTGTCCAAATATTGTTAAATCTTAATTTGGTTTCCCAGCGGGTTTTTAAATTGTTACAATTAAACTATAATTTACCAGTAATTCTCTCAACACGCCAATTACTTTATCAACACTGAAGTATTTATTTATTAACGTTAATTTTAGACTTAACTCATGAGTAATTAAGGCTAGTTAATGAAAACTTTACTTTAAAAACTAAAATAGAATTAACCACGGGTACTAACTGAAAGCAAGGACTTTTAGTTACAAAATTTACGACTTACTTCTAAATTTTATTCTTGCCTTTAAATCTCCAAGAAACTATTCCTCTTTAATTTTATTTAGTTATAATTCCAACGAATTATTTTATTTAACTTGACAACTCCAATAATTTCTTATTTATGACAACTTCTGCTCACTGTCAGGATACACCATGTGCTTCTTCTCGTAATTTTAGTATCAAAGATCTCAAACCTGGATCCGATTTAACATTTAACTAAACCAATATTTTTAACTGAAGAATTTCTCGCTACTTTTGTACACTAATTTGCAAGTAAAATTTGTTACAACAATTCGTTAGATCCATATAGGATAGCATTGATGCTGATCAGCCATGCTACTCCCGCCATATTACTTGCACACATCTAATAATAGTTACATTTCTAATAATAGTTCATCCTAGCTAACCAGTGGCGCTTTAATCGCTTCACTGTTGCCAACCTCTGACAATATTAGCGTGTAATAACATAAACAATTAATATTGTAGAGTCGAAAGAAAATAGTTTTTTTCTTGAGGCGCTACATGGTGTATTTGCTACTATATAATGATATTTGCAAGGAGATACAATAGAAAACTTCATACAGTGATTTATCCAATCTTAACACAACCCACTGCTAGATTACATCCCTAAATATAACTAAACTTTGCAGAGAAAGCGACATTTAACATGCCATAACGTCCTTCTTTTTTAAGCCTTATATGCGAAAATTTTAGTACTTACGGCATAATTCGAATCAATTAGTTTTTTTAAATAAGAAGAACAGGAATGATTTGGCACTAACAGCTTTGAAAAGGGGCAGATAAACACATTTTTAAAATCTAGAGAGTAGGCACTAATATGTTAAAGTAAACACAAATCCCGACAATAGGCGCTAAAACAAAAATAGGCTATATAAATTGAAAATAAAATAAACACTAAAATCTCGAAAATAACGAACTAAATATTAAAGGGCGAAATTAAAATTATTAGCGTGATATCAAATCTTTTGACTATGATAAGTACCTTTTGGTCGTGATGTCATCTTAACTATGGCAAGTAGAAAATCAGATGATCAGTGTTCGTTCTTTTGTTATGTCAAATTGAAAATATGTTACGCCATATTTCGCAGGTGATATACAAGTAAATCTAGAACAAGATGTTTTCTGTTTGAGAGTCGCGGACTAGATTTTCAACTATACAAATGCTCGAATTGATTAAATGCCTGATATTTGACCCTTTGATTAAGATAACTGCTATAGTGCCATAATTTGCCTAATGAAATTGAAGATAACGATGAAGTCTAATACACGCCGTAGGGATTGTTTTCATGAAATGCGCGGACGTAATTGGAGTGGTGTGGTTTGCTAAATCTAGACCTCACAGAACTACAGAAAGAGAAGATATTAATTTCATGTGAATAGAGCTGAATTGATGGTATGTGCACAAGGATATACAGACGGTTCCTTTGTGGACTTCCGAAGAACGTCCTTCTAGATAGAAGAATGCTAAAAAAAATCCAGCTTCAGTTTGGTAACAGGAAATAAAATGAGATGTAATCTGTGTATTAGGAAAAAGAGTATGTAAACAAAGAAATGTGTGCAAAACCTACAAATGAGCAATGAACATTTAACGTCTGAAATTTGTTTCATGTAAACTTAACCCGGATAAATGTATTAATACAAGGCAGGAATTCCAAGGGTTGTGGTTAGTTTAGGAAACTTAGAATTTTTGGTACCCAAAATGGTAAGATTTTGTAGTTACAAACAGTTGGTTCAATCACAGAAGATAATTAAAACTCAGTTTGAAACAGTTTTGTAAAATAATTGAACGTAATTAACAAAATTGCAATGAAATTAACAAATGTAAAGACAGAATCAACTCCCAATTCAATTTAACGCAATACAAAAACAGTAGGAATAACAAAATTAGTTTTGTGTCACAATTAATACGAATAATGATATCGTGATAAAACAAATCGTATTATCTAAAACAGCACGATGATATATCTTCATTAATTGCAACAACTATTGCATATATCTAATTTATCATTAATTTTCTAGATTCGTTCAAGAGGGGATAGCACACTAAAATACTTGTCTAAAGCATACAAATAATGTGAAATTTAGAGAAAATCTCTGAATTCTCTGTTTCTCTGAAGAAAAAAAAGAGAACATGTTGCTACTTTCTGTATGTGAGTACATTGTCATATGCAAATGAGTTTAACGCGCGATAATTACGACTTCCAGTTTTAATGTGTATGCGATGTTAATCAGTTTCAATAGTGCTTTAAAACAGTTTCAACCCACGTGGAAATTTCAATTATCTTGTAATTTGACAATCCTATCTGTGTGCTAGGGAGCATTAGTGCGTACGTGCGTACACACACACGCGCGCGCGCGTGTGTGTGTGAATGGGTGTGAACCAAAGCTGGTAAAGACTTAATAGATAGTCTCTTTCTCTCTCTCTGTACGTAATCGAATATATAGGACGACCTATTCCATGCAAATACCATGTTATTTGCATAAGCACTATACATTCCTTAATCCTGATTGTGCGGTAATGTAAATCTGATTCAAGAAGTCTGCGATCATAGTTCATATTTAATTTTATTTATAAGGACTTAATATAAATCTCTCCTTCATCATAAACCAGAAGTGAGGTTGATACTTTACAGCAACATAAATACAATTACTTACGCGACCATGCGAAACAGAGTACAAAACAAAATCGTTTTATTTTTCTCAACTAGTCTGGGATATCGCCACTATATATTTGCTGTTATATGACCATTGGTGTTCGCTCGGAGGCAAGTTTAGGAACCGAAGATTATCCATGGTAGTTTATTATTGTCTTCTATCAGGTAGTGTTGACCTCCTCTGGACAGAACCTCCAGTTCAAAGTGGATTCGACGCTATTTTCACCAAGTATCACAACTAGAACATATTCAATTACAAGGTGGCTAGCAAGAAATAACACTGAACCATCGGGGATATCTTATTTCTGTAGTAGTATCAATCAAAATGTCGAGTTCAGAAGCGAAGAGGTACAAGCGACATTGACGATAAAAAAGAAGTTCGAGGTAATCTTTTATACATAACCCGAAATATATGTGACACAAAACTGTCATATTTTGAACAAGGAAATATTGTACATTAAAGTGCCAATGTCCAAAATACGACAGTATTGTGTCACATATGTTTCGGGTTATGTATAAAAGATTACCTCAAACTCTTTATTTGTTAATGCCACTTGTTTTCCTTGGATTCTGGAGGTGACATATGTAAAGAGGACACATGATGCTTTCGTGTCGCAGTGCTCATACGTTCAGTAATTGTGACCTTAACTATCATTCAATTCAAGCACTGAACTTAATAATATATAATCATCTGTCGTGTAGGATAGCATAGGTTATACAAAGTATCTTCTACAATAACTACGACATACGTCAATGAACAAAGTAACTTATGATCATATAACAATTGAGGCTGTAGATCGTTTTGTTGGGATTTTTATCGAGACTACATGTTCATAACGCAAAAAACAAGCAGCAGGTAAATTTCTATCCAAAAAGTATATTTGTCAGTACGTAAACTTCAGTACGATGATATATTCCATTACCAAAAGTCCAAGCAATATTTTTGGCATCAAATATATTTAGTACCTTTTCTATTGTGATGATCTTGAACACTCTTTATAAGATCTAGTTAACTAATTTATAAAGTTCGTTTCTTACTTGCGATAAATATTACCCATTATTATATTCGTATAGAAATGGATAAGACAAATCAACAAAACTTAGATATTACATGAGAAACAAAGGAACGAACGTTCAGTTCCTTGCTTCTCTTCTAGCGCATAATTTAAAGTACTTTTCGCCAACCTTTGCAATTTGCTGATAGCAGACTATTCACAACTTACGCAAGTTACTTGTACTCCCATTGGCTTTTCACTTCACTTTTTTGTACGTCATCGTTGCGTACATTGGAGAAAAGCTGCTTTCAAGAAATTTACAAACAAAAAAAAAGGAAAGTTTCGAAGCTAGAGACGTCCAAAGTGTCGTAACAAATTAAGTAATATATATAAAAGAAATAATGACGTAAGTCGTGTCTGTATAGCAAATCACAATCAAAGTTGTACCCAATATATATATATCTGAGTAAAGTGTATGTGTGTGCGCGCGCATGTAGGCAGTGTGTGTGTGTGTGTATGAAGTACAGAGACTTAATGTTATTCCTATGTAAATGTATGACTAAAATTTATTGAGTACTTCCACTAAATGTACAGCAGTCATTTGTGTTTTCAGGGAATGAAAGAAGAGGGGTACGTGCGTGTGGTGGGAGGGGACGAGAATAAGAAGGATGAAAAATTGAGATGGAAGGAGTAAGAGGAGTAAAGGAAATTAGGAAAAGAGAAGGGATTGGGAAGGCAAAGACGAAGAAAAAGATCTCGTGCGTGATGTAAAGCACTTTCTCAAAACACCGCAGCAATATTTCATTTGGAACTGCGATAGTGACCCAAAGGTTGACAACCTATCAGTGTCACTTAATTTATGGACATGTTGCAGCTACTTGCATGTGACATGCGTTCAAGTTCGTCACCAGTGTACAAGTACACGCACACACAGAGTGACTACCCAATATCATCGTAACCACCCCTTCCCTTCATATATATATATGGGTATATGTGAGATAACTCCCTTTATTAAACCCAGGTATAAGGGTGAACCATGCTTTTCCCTCCGAGTAACAAACTATCAAGGTTGCTCGATGACATATAATTTGCATTATAATGAAATGGAGATCGTAGTAGCATCTAACTACAGCTAGTAACTAATGCTCCTATCCATCTCTTCACAGTAACGCTTACAGTGAATGACGTATACCTTAATATACAGAGAAACACACATACATTACACGTACTCATTTACAGATGTACCTCAGGCTCCACCAGTATCATATATAGCCCAGTGTATATAAAAAGTTACGACCTTGGACGTTAATTTAATTGTTGGTAGAGCTTAATGAGAAAATGCAAAAGTGGTAGTGTTGGTACATTTCATGTTGCCATAGATATGAAGCAAAATTATAACCAACCCAGGAGTTACGGTTGTTGGAAAGTTTATTGTATGTCAAATCGTGACGACAGAGAAAATTGAAGCTCATTTAGTCATGTAATATAGTCCTCTCTCTCTCTCTCTCTCTCTCTATATATATATATATATATATATATATATATATATATATATGCAGTAATTTGGCATTACATGTACAATTGTGTTTGTGAATAAAGTGATTACATAGAAATAATATTCTGAGAGAGATAATTGCTACGTACTCTATGTTGACTACCTTTGTATAGTTAATTGTTGGGCTTAGAAGCAAAGCTGGCGGTTAATATAATAGTATATTGGTACTTTTTTTTCCTGTGGGGTCCTACGCAAAAAACTACAAAATGCACAAAAAATTAGGGCTATACCTTCATTTACCTTCATTAGACACCTTAATGCATACAATTTCATCAAAACCTCGGTTTTCCCCAAAATGGAGATTGCAGGTTTTGCTTCCAAGCCCCACCCTATGGCTTCTTGACTTTAAAGTATATTTCCTTATGTTTATAAAAATAAAATCTTTAGTAACTTTTGCTGGTAAATCTCACTATTTCGATAGGTCATTGCTATCAGTAAAGATTAACGCTTAACTGACGTTGTGCGGCAACTGTATTGTTGTCTACGAAAAGCGCTTGAGAAATTCGAGAAGGATTAACTGAAGGTTTGTTTAGAGATTTTACGAGAGTGAGTCTTATCAGAAAGAATGCCGAGAAGGTACTCAGTAAAGGCATCTTCTTCTTTCGTTTCCTCAGAAGTTGCACTTTACTCAGGGACATCATCAGTTGGACTAAATAGGGACAGCTTAGCCTAGAAATTTAATTTTTATTCAGAATACTCACATTATTCTTACTAAGAAGACAAGGCACAAAGATTTCCACTTTAAACACTAGGTCATATTGCTGAACATCCGTAGCTCAGTTGTTTAAGGTTTGGCTTCTTATTTAGTGGTGGTGGGGATCCTGGGTGCGTTTCCAGCGGCTGATCATCCTGACTGGGTCTTTCCCAGGTTTCCTCCTCAGTCACAGTATGATAATACTGGAACGTACCTTCAACTTAGGCTTTGGCCGACTCCTTCCTGCTTCATTTTCCCTAAAATATTCTAGCCAGAGCTATAGATGCTTAAAGAGGATACAAATAAATTCAAATTCAACAAGGTCGTATTTCTCCAAGTAAATTGCTCGCTGTTCCTTCTACAATTATTTTATTTAAAAATGCATTGTAAACGCTTGAGTAAAGTGTTGAGATGGAAGTCAATTTGTGATTGGTTTCTCGAGACATTTGTCAGACCTAAAGCAAGAAAGAGGATGAAACTGCCACTTTGTATTGCAGGAAGCAAATACACCTTGACGCGCTGAGATAGGTCTACAGGTGTGCGTAGAGAAAACAAAATGCATGGAAAAAAGCCAAAACACAGAGGATGAAGGAAATAGAGACATAATAATTAACAGTATAAAAACCCCATCGGGGTAAAGAGAAGAGTGACGCAATAATTCTGCTCACAAAAGAAGTGATATCCATTTTGCGAGTTACTTTCTTTGTTTCACTATGACGGAAGACACTAAATCTCTTAATTTTATTTCAAAGGAAACACTTCTGTCATAGTGATACAAAGAAAGTAACTCGCAAAAGAGATATAACTTTTTTATGAGTAGAATTATTGCGTCACTCTTCTCTTTACCCCAAAGGGTTTTTTATACTGATATCACTTATTTTGTAAGGCTGTCCATTAAAAAAAAGTGCATAGTCTTCAAATGCAAGTTCAGTCATCAAAAGCGGGATTATAGTTCGCTAGATCCGGAACTATCTGTATACATAGAGTGCCGCTAACAGTATCCTTTGCCAGCGTCACTCGAAGAACTGCCGTTCATGATAATGAGTTCATAGAGAATGTAAATAAATTTAAATATTTGGGATGTAACCAGCAAAATCTAGGTCACGGAAGAAATAAAAAAGCATTTTAGCATTGCATAACTCGTGCAAATGTTCGAGTACTACCCTGGCAGGTGTTTATAAGTTACGTGTGTTTGAATATTTTTTTAAAGAAAGATATGCGGGCCGAAACGTGACTAGAGAATGGAGGAGACTGCATAGTGAAGAACTCCACGAAATTTAGGACTCATCCGATCTATTAAGAATAATGAAATTTAGAACACGACTTAACATACAAAACTTTCATTGTAATTCGTTAATTAAAGCTCCTTTTCGAAAAAGAAAGGAACATCCATTTAGTGTTTTTATCATAGTGGGTTGACAGAGTGAGTTGTTAAGTACCAAATATAATTAATGCATTGAAACTGATCGAAAACATTGTGTTTCGTGTTGGTGGTACAATCTTCTGGATTAAGAAGAACATCAGATAAACTCTCTCGAGAGGATTGAAATAAAGGAAACTAAAAGTTTTGATAACATTTGTCTATTCTGTAGATTAAAAACATTCGTGAACGAGCACTAAAGCTGGCTGTAAGTACAAAAGGATTTAGAGTAACTAATGCACAACGAAGTTTCCAAGATTTCCAGTGTAATAATCAGGCTAGGCCTTTTAGCAACGATATGTTGTTTCCAAATAATCATGCGCCTTTGTGGTAGGCCTGAAAGCAGAGACTATTTTGTTGACATGGCTCGCGCTCCTATGGATGATCCTTATTTATTAAAATTATATTTGGTAGCTGTTTTTATATTTAGTCATTCGATCATCGCTGAAATCGGAATGAATTAGAATGAAAATGACTTCTCTTGTAAGTCAAGTTAATGTTGAGGTTAAATTTAGCTTCGGAAATCATCTTAACTCACAGATGAAGCCTTTACATTTTCAAATAATCATAGTTTCCTTCGAATAGTATTTTAGGGGTACAGCATTGTGTAAAGAAAGTATTCCTCATTATTTTATCTCCGAAGTCTTGGTTGTAACCCCCCCCCCCCCACACACACACACGAAAAATTTCAAAAAAACAACAACAACAACAAAAAAAAAACGATTGTTGTTAATGGCTTTGGGAAATATAAAATTGACACGTTCCACTAGCAGTATTAATAATATTTATCTAAGGTTCAGGGAACCATTTCTTTAAAGAAAGAGTACCATGACTCATTTTATCATTATCAAGTGTTGGCAAAGACATAGACTAGAATTTTTTTTCACAAACCACATTCTGGTGGATGCTGTTAAAATGTGACACGAAATCGGTGCAAACTGGTTCTCTGAGTAAAGTATTCTCACGTCAGGAAAAGAGAAACACAAGGATTATCTGAACCAACATAGCTGCAATCTGCATACTCTTTTCCTAAAGCAGCGTATTAGAAAAATATATAAGAATAAAAATGATGAATCTAAATGTGAGACGAGAAAAAATAATCAACGCATCAAAAGAAATTGGAAACAAACTTCTTCCATTTCTTGAAGGAAAGTAAGAGATAAGGAAAAAAGATGAAACCCTCTTTACAACCCAAATTTTCGTTCTCACCAAAAATTCTTATATTGTACTTCTTCTTTCATTACTTCACGTTCGTTTTGTTTAATCTTTCTTCCAGTTTCATCTTCCATAACTTTAAGACCATTTCTCTCTCTCTCTCTCTAAAAAAAAGTCTCTCTCATTTTGGTTATTCGGGTTCAATTTCTCTCTCTATCCCCTTCTCTCTCGTTTTTAATTATATTTTCTTCTCCTCCTCTCCCCCTTTCTCTTTCATTCTCTGGTTTTTATTATTATTTTTGTGGCTTTCATGGGGAAAAACCCGTGAATTAGCCAGCCGTGATAAATGGATACAGACGACAGAAAGTTATATATAAAAAAAAGACCTGGTGCTAGGGGGAGGGGGGGCACATAGGAAAAAAAACTTTTTTAACCCAAAAATTGGATGATGACACACACAGAGCGTCGAGTTGGCGTTATTAACTAAAATAATCCATTTAGTGGAATTACTCTCTCTCTCTCTCTCTCTCTTTCTCTCTCTCTCTCTCACACACACACAGAATAATTTCTCCCCACCAAATAACGCACCATGCTCTGGAAGGAGGTAATGGCTAGAACCGACAATTATTACGTGGTATTTTCTAGTTTTCTCAGTTTCTTTTTCATTTTGGTTTCTTTGTATATATATTCTTCCTTATTTCTTTCGGTTTGTTTTTTCTTGCTTTCGCTCTTCCAACCTCATTCCTTACTTATATTACTCTTTTATTCTTTTATTTCCCATTCTTTCCATCTGTTTCTCACATTCATTTCAACAGCCACCAGTGATCTTATAAGAGCATCTTTTCCCTTCTTATTTTCTCTCGCTAAAAATATACATTAAGACACATGGAAATTCCTAAGTCCCTCTTCCTAAGTCCCCTAATTCCTTATTATTTTTTTGGAATAGAAAAAAAGTAACATTCTTGAAACAAAAGGGAAAAAATATTTTAAATATTTTTAAAGACCGACTTGTTCCTCATTCCTTTTTGGTGATAAGAACAATGATCCTTTAGACATAAATACGAATTCTATTCTAGTATCAAGTTAAGAGCTGAGTTTAAAGTGGTCTAAACCACTAGTCTTTTTTACAGGCATAAAATCATTTTTTTAAAAGATTGGTTAACGATACAAAAGTTTGAACAAAAATTACGTACGCAGTTACAGTATGCGGCAAAACAAACAGAACTGAAATAACAACAGGTTGCTGCAACGAGACGAAAGAGGCCTGTATCTTCTTCAGTAATTCGAAAACACTTCTAGGCAGGTCATCCGATCGGAAACAGATTCTTTGAGCATGTCCCATATGTATGCATCGATGGCCGTGAGATCCGGGGAGTAGGAAAGGTACGGGAATGCCGTTTCACAGGTCAGTAAACGATCTTCAAAGCGTTGTTTCAGAAGGGCAAGTGAACCCCTCGAGCTGTAGCTCCGCTTCTTCATCCATTGTCGCTTCTCTGGCACGACAGAAACGGCGCAAACCCCGCAAGAATGGGTCACTAATGAAGGTCAACCCATTCTGACACCCCAATCCATATGACCGGAAATAGTGCTCTACTATAATAACCTTCTCCTCTGTTGTTAGGATCACTATCACCACGCCAACTGCAGTCTGCGCTACTTGTAACACAACTAAAGACCATAGAAGGCGTCACGGACTGTTCAAACAACGCGCATGCGCATCAGACATGTGCACATTTCAGTACTGTTTGTTTTGCCGCGTACTGTAGTTCTTTTCTTACATATCTGAAACCAAATGTATATGAGCATTGAACCACAAGGATGTTGACATTGGCTTAAGTAAACTCCAACTTTCGGATAGTTGAGACTTCTCGCTCCCCACCATATGATAGTTTTCTACATGATTAATCAAGACTCATGAGACAAACTCTAAGAGTCAATTACTCAAACTGAGACAAGGGAAAACTAAATAAACACATGTCTTAAGATATGTAGGTTTCCTTTTCGATAGAGTCATCCAAATGCAAGGACGCCATAACCACAAATGATAAAAAAAAATGGTTACAAATGCCAGTCTTTCCTATTGGAACTCTTAATTATTGATCAAAACAGTCATAAGTATTACGTTAGCTGAGTATGTGTAATGCTATTAAATTAAAAAAATATATATTAAATACATGACCATTTTCTTCTTTTCTTTCTGTTACAGAATAACGACACATATGGATATGGCTTTGGCATAGGACATAGTGATTGGCATCAAGTTGTATTGAAAGCTGTGAAAACAAATGGTATCAAACACATTAAGTGGTACGATATAAAAGGATTGGATCCTGCTTCGGTGTATGAGGCGAAAGTGAAATCGAGAAATCGTTTTGGTTGGAGCAAAGAATCGAGGAAATTTCAGTTTTACACAAGTGGAACAGGTAAGAGAGGAGAAAAGAGAAAAAAAATATTAATATTAGTAAATAATCAGGTGTTAAATTTTTGGATTTTTGGAGGTAAAAACTAAAATATTATATTTCAGTGTTTGAATAAACTAAAACCCAAGCTATAGCTGTACAAAGATTTGTAATGTATACGCTTTCCTTGTGAAACAGTTGATAGGTGCATGATATTACTGCAAAGAAACGCTGTCTTTGCTTCGTCACTTGGGTTATATGTCAATGTTGTTCAGTATTTCTGTTTTTACATTTGTGATTTACTTAATTTCCATATCTATTCAAAAATATTTTGTAAATATACTTGATGTGAATTGCACAAATTAATACTATTACCTTTCGTGCCCAAAGAAAGGTTCGAAATTGCAAAGAGAAACACTACAAAATTTATACTCCAATATACCGGTAAGAAGGAAGAAGTGATAACACGTATCGAAAGCAATTTAGAGACTCGCAATAGACTTCAATCCATTATCACTCTTGACACATCCCCCCCCATCTTGTTCAGAGACGACGGTTACGGATTTCCAAACGGTACTGGGGTAGCAACAATGTTCGAGTTCTTCTGCCGGCTATCCTAATTGAGTTTTTCCAGGGTTTTGTCTTAGTTTTACCAGCATAATGCCATGATTTAAATATAAATATTTACAAATGTTACACTCTAAAACTTGAGGAATTGCATATAAAAAGAAACTGCATACAAGTTCTTCAATAACCTTGAGTTTTGCAGGGCGGATCCTTCAAGAAGTCACTAGCAGATCGTGGATTCCTCATTGCTTTTAGGGAAGTTCTCAAATGTTCAGAATCAAGATTGCTTAAAAATTATGTTTCTGAGTAGCATAAGAAAATGCTTCAATGTAGCTCATAAGAAAACTAATATTCTTAACTAGTTACGATCTGACTTTGTAACCTCTTTTCGTTGTTGTCGATGTATGTGCTGAAATTCACTGATAAAGCGAAGTTCGTTATACATACAGAGACATACGCACAAGAGTAGCGAATGGAACGCATCTTAAAAAAAAAAAAAAAACTTCTATCATGAGAAAACTTTCACAAGACGAAAAACGAATGAAAACGATTACAAAGGAAGACAGATGGGCAATAAAAAAAAAGAGAAAGGATGTCCCAATGGTGGTTTTACACAACCAAAATCTAAGGAGTAGAAGAGATAGATGTCCGCTAAAATGATACGATATTTTCCTTTCAGCAAGAGTCTCCTTCCATAATGTCTTTAGAAGTCGGGTTAACCCAGCTTTTCTCCCATCCACCCTATTTTTGGTGGTCTGGAAGGAAGAAATCGCATAAAACGGGAATAGTTGAAACAAAAAAAAGGAGGAGAAGGTACCCTTTTCAATGATTCAGAAGAACTACTTTCTTATAAATTACGGCTCACATTTTTTTTACACACAAACAAACCATTACCTGATTCTTTATGTGTCTGTGTGGGAAACAAGACTGGAGAATGCTTGTGAATTCTGTTGTGCGAATGAAATGGGCGTATTTTTTTTTCAGAAATATAAGTTTATAGTGAGGGTATTGAGACCAAATAGTATATTTATTTTAGTTTTTTACCGGTCCTACTTGCTTATTTATTGATAACAGTATTTTCTGTTTCATTGTGTCAGTTTGGGACTTGATAGTAACCTATATAGTTACGCCCTTTTGATTTTCCATGCCTTCCTCCTGGACATTCTGACAGATTTCCAAGGCTATCCTCAGTTTTGTCAGTTAAATGCTGGATGGTGCCCTAGACTGCATCTTTTCCACTTCTTTTTTTTAAAAGAGTGTCGTCGAGAGATATCAACCGTCAGACTGATGACATGCTTAGATTATAGACGCTTGTCCAGTCCATACATTGTAAATTAAGATAAATAGTAGAGAGTTAGTGGTCTGCATATCTTCCCGATTCAAATCTATTGCCACGTGATTAGGCTTTATTTCGTCTGACTCGAAATGTTTACAGTTATCATAATTTTAGTACCTCCTCTAATAATTACTGGTTTCCCTTGGTACACATGAGCGTCATTTTTGCTTATACGTATATATCTTAGTGGTTAAAGTGGCATCCGATGTGGTAGTTTCCACCAGTATATGAAGTGAAGCTTTTTGTAGGCCTAATGTACGATACTTGTGTCTTGTTTTTGTTTCCCGATACAATATCTAATTTTAATAAAAAGTTTTAGTAAAAAATGAGAGGGGGGTGTCAAATTGAATATGTTTCTTAATTATTGTAAGCAGAAGAAGCTAACTTCCTCTTTTATTTCTTTGGTCATTACCAACTCTCTCACACACAGAAGAAAAAAAGACAGCAAAACTTCTCGTTTCCTTTACCTGAATCTCTTTAATTTTTGTCGTCCTCAACCTCTGGTCTTTGTGTGGTCTTTTTCTGTTTCTTAAGCTTTTATAAGGATCATTACTGGCTCACTCTAAATGTTAATGGAAGGTGTCTTCTTTTTTATTCCCTTTTCTGATCAAGATGAAAAAGAGCTTTTCCTTTCTTTTGTGCAAGGTGAAAGAAAAGTTTTTATGTAAAAGGTGAAAGGAGCAAGAGAAGAAAAGCAAAAGATACTGGAAGAAGAAAGAGGTGACAGATGAAATCTAATGAAGGAAAGCCACCTATAACATTCTTTCTTATTGGACAAGATTTTTTTTTCCTTCTGAAAAAAAAAAAATAAACTTTAGTTTTCTTCAAAAGGTCTCTCTGTTCGCAAAAATAACTTTCTTCTTGTTTTCTGGAAACTCAATTACAGTTGCTAGAAGGCATCAAACATACTTTTCTTTTGCTTACAGCATCTTTTACCAGCGTACTACACAGTACCTGTTCTCTACCTACTCATCGATGGTCGTCTTTCGGCTTTTTGGAAGTGGTTGGGGAAGGGGGGGGGGGAACCTCTTTTGCCTGTCATTAATGAGAAACAATCCTTATCTTCTTCTTCCTTCTTCCTACAAAGTTCAAACGAAAAATCTGTCTAACGTG